>APFE030224327.1:15284-71270 GCA_000404065.3 Pinus taeda | reverse complement strand
CTCCACGGTGAAACGGTAGGTGCCAGTACGGACTGTGCTCCCACGTACCATCGAGTATATATTGGGAGACCCCTATAGGCTTGCAACCTTTGATCCATAGGAAGCTGAGTCTGCCGCCCTACAAACTGTAATGCACTGAACACAGCATTTGGGAAGATTGACTGCCGTACGTAAAGTCCTTGGTGTTCTTCTGATCGCTAAGGTGTATATAGCAGTTTTACGGATTGTTTGGCAAACTCTTTTACCTAGATTTCCAGAGTAGTCGCTTTTGATCCTTTTCAGACTCTCTAAAAGAAAAGGTGTAAGTGAGCAGCTTGTCACTTCGTGCTCATTAAACAATCGAAGGAGACTAGAGTCATCTTTTCATCCTTTTCTCGACTCTTTAAAAATGAAAAGGTCAAGTCAAGTGTCTTAAAATTTATCTGGCCACGATCACATTACCTGGTTAGATCTTGTGTGCGCTAGTTTGAGTAGGATTTCGTTTTGTTATGGCAACTTTTTCAGGGTCCACCAACCCAAGTTCGCCTCCTGACGGGAATCCTGGTCATTTCCCTTCTCCTGGAAATGCTGGTGCTCTTTATATGGCGACATTAACCCTTCCGGGGCTACTGTCGGGTTGCCTGTTTGGTTATTTTCAAACTCTGTGGTCCCTGCTATGTCGGCTGATACTCCATCAGTCCCTCCACCTGCACAACATCATGTTGAATCTAAGGTGGACCCCTCCCCTTCGATGCCTACTTCAACGTCTCCTTCTTCTACTTCGCCTGGTGAAATTCTCGTTTCGAGTAACCAGGTGGCTAAGAAGAAGAAGAAGAAGACTAAGAAAAAGAAGTCTGCTAAGGGAGTGGCTACAAACACAACAGAGACTACAAGCACAACTGTTGCTCCATCACGGACACCACAAGTCGGACTTCTTCCCACTCCTCCACGGAAGGTTAAGTTTCCTTGTCTATTATGCAAGGAGGACCATCTTCTTTGTGATTGTCCTGGCATTTCCAGGGTCTTAGAAGTATGGTCCCGCGATCCAGCCCATCCTTCATCGTCCACTGAAGCTCACGGCGATGCTACCTCCGTAGTTGGCCATACTAAGGGAAAAGGGAAGATTCGATTCCCCTGTAGATTTTATGAAGGCAATGATCCCCTTCACCTTTGTCCACTCATGGATAAAGCCTCCGCTGTTTTGGCAAGTCTTGCGGTTCCCTCGCGCCAACTCCGCGCTGGATATCAGCGTCTTTCTGCAGCTGCAGATCGTCCTCCTGCTGACCCCAAGATTGGTTTAGACACCTCTCTTGTTCAGCCTCCTCTTCCTGAACCTGGCTCTACCCAGCCTGCTCTAGACCACCCATTGGTCGGAGAGCGTGTCGTCTCGGTTTCACCACCCGTCGACCACCCTGTTCTGGAAGAACGTCATGATCATGTTCTTCTTGTCTCATCAGATTCTCCTGAGTCCGAAAACGACCAGCTTATCCCATCTGCATCTGAGGGCCTTTCTTCGGTTCCTTTCGAGCAAGGGGGCAATCATACGATTCCCCCACCAAGCAGTTCAGCCATCTCCTTTGATTGGAGTCACCTAACCGCTTACCGCCTTCCATCCCATGTGCCTTTCCAGATTACTGTACATGCCTATGATACAGCCGTACCTGGCACTGTTTTGGATGAAGGCGCGTCGGTCAGTCTTATGTCGTACACTACTTGGCAAGCTCTCGGTTCCCCGCAGCTCAGGCCGTTCACGCAGACTCGGTTGGCTTTCGACGGAGGAGCATGTCCATCTCTAGGAGTCCTCCCGAAGTTCCCTATTACTTTGGGAGGCAAAACCGTCTATATAGACATGTTGGTTACCCAAGGTGCTTTAGATTTCCATCTTCTCCTCGGTCGTGACTATATTAATGCCATGGGGGCCCTCGTCTCTTCACTTTTCCGTGTGGTTTGATTTCCACACGATGGCAGGATTGTAACTATCGATCAATTATCATTCTGTAGTCCCCCGGTGCCCCCTGCGCAGTTTTCGCCCCCTCCTAGTTCTCATCCATCGGTTGTATCTGCCCCACCGCAGGTCAACTATGTGGCTACCTCTCCCATGCCTATATCTAGCACTGCCGCCATCGTGCATAGTGTTCTGGGGGCATTGGGTCCCGACTTCCACGACATTGACCTCCCATCGGGAGCGCCGCTCTTGGAAGCCCCGACTTCCTGTTCATTATGATGAAGATCGGGCAGAGCATAGTTCATTTCCTTCTGTCAAGCTCCCTAAAAAATGAAACAAGGAGTCTCGAGGATAGTTTTGCTAATGTATCAACCTCGTTAAAATAATGAAACGACTTGTATCCGAGGATAGTTCATAACCATTATGTCAACCTCGTAAAAACAATGAAACGTGATACCAATATGTCAACCTTCAACCCATTTTCAATGGACTGAAGCTTGGGGGGCATGTACCTCGGATTGAGTCATGATGCTGGGGGCATGACCGTTTCATTTCCCATCAAGCATAGTTTACATATGTACCATGTGTCTTTAAGCTTGTATAAAAATAAAAATTTCCATAAAGCATAGTTTGCATACGTGATTCTCATGTGTGTTTTCAAGCTTTTGTAAAAATAAAATACATGCGTGTGTGTGGATATATTCCAATGGGTCGTTTGTTATGCAGTACATACATTAAATTACATGTGTGTCGAACAATCGCATAGCATATAAAACACATAATCACGTGAATAAAAGATCCATCTAAGAATAAACATAAGCACATGAAAAACATAATAATGAATCATATGTATATATATACGTGTGAGTCAAAATATTCGCGCCCTGCGCGTTACAAAAAATAATACATGTCCAAAGTCGATACAGCCACTGACAGCGTACTCCTCAAAAATATGCAAAAATGAAAACTAGGCATCTAAGCACGGTTATGCTCGTGATAGCATGTCACTGCTCGCACCAAATGTCTCAATAGACGATGGACACGAGTAGACACTCCCACCGTGTTCCTCTGGTAAGCTCTGGGTACATCTACCAATCTGCCGTAGTCTGGGATACCTCGAGTGAGTGCCTCGAGGTTCTGCACAAGATCATCCTCACCCTCTATGTGAGGATCTACTGCGGGTTGTGCTCTGCGCACATTGTGGGGCAAGTCAGCTGGTCGCTCTGCGCCAACATCTGTATACATATATAAACGGTGTTAGAAATAGACATGTATTAACAAAAAAAAATTAAATACATAAAAACATAAAAAAAAAAGAGTTCTTACCCAGCTCCTCATCCCAATCCTCTCCGTCAGGTAGAGGGAGATCGGGATCTCCGGTGAAATCTGTGCCCGCATAGGGCCAGTCCTCTATGACTATCATCTGGTGTCGGAGCCAGATAAAGAACTCGGGCTTCCACGACATCTGTTGGCCCCCTCCTCCTCTGGGCATAAGTTCTACCCATCGATGCAATCTCGGTTCCCTCAGCACTGGATCTGCTACTATCCCTCAAGGTACCCGGAAAATCGGCAGCCGCTCTAGAAAGAAGGTCACTAGGATTGACCCATACCTAAATTGTTTGTTTCCATCCCGCTTACACTTGGTAAGCTGTCGTTTGATGTTGGTCGTCACTGCTGAAGCCCAATCAAACAATGTCAGATGGAGACACTCGGTGGCCAGCAACAAATGATTCTTGCTGGCCTCATGGGGTGCCTATATCCCTGCTTCCCGGGTAATGGTAAACAAAATGACTCGTAGAACCAAGCTGGGCACCGTGTTGATATCTATCTTCCTGCTGTTTACTCCAAATCGTGCATCAGGACATACTCTTGCCTTCACCTCCTCGATCTTCTCCCCAAAAGGTCGACTACCTGTCAGAATAGGACGTGCACCCCGCCGTGATAAACCAGTAATAAAATAGACATCGGAAACATCCAATTCCAATGTCTGATCCTTCAGGCGAAAAACCTGATCCTCTACATCCCAAGCATCTACTATGAAGCATAGTAGCTCAGGTTGTGCGCATAGGTATGAAGTATGGAAGAATTTTTTAATTCCGTCGTCTCTTAATGCAGTCATGCAGTCATCATCCGCCAAAGCTAGGGCATCAACTTCATTATGCTCTCGTTCTTTCCATTCTAGCACCATTTTTAACGAAATCCTGCCAACAAAGGACAATTTTCAATTGTTAGATAATTATTGAAGCATAAATTGAAAGAATTTTGCAAATTCAATGGTCCAATTTGGTAAAAATTGGGATCGCGCGGTTGGCGCGACTGTTTCTAAAACAGTCGCGTTAATGGCGCGACCCCTATGGTAAAATTCTTCCATTGGCGCGGTCCTGTGTCGGAAACCCGCGCCAATGGCGTGGCCATAAAAATTTGCAAATCCCTTTGCAGGGAGCTAAAATATGGATAAAAGCTGGAAAAAATGGAATGAAAATAAAGCTTAGGATGAGGCCTCTTACCTGTTGCAGACGGCGGCTCGAACGGTCTCCTGGATTGATCACAATCAGCAGGTGAATTTTGCACTAAAAACCCTCCAACAGTGAACTCATAAGGTAAAAAGTGAAAAGTAAATTTGTTTTTTACTTTTTTACTATTTATAACACTATTTTGACCTAAAAATACATTAGAAGTAATGTTTTTAGGTATTTTTAGGATATTTTCATGTCGAAATGGGTTTTACGCTGTTTTTTGAATGATGACAGGGTCTGGTGCAGTTCAAACGAGCTTCTTTTTAACTTTTTCAAGCTCGGTAAAACATAAGAAAATGTTACTTATGGTCTGCTTTCAGCTCTTTTCCTGACCTTTTAAAGCGGAAAAGATCGCCGAGTTGTCCCTCTTGGCTCGTTAAACGGTTACTAAGGGGCGATCGTTTTAAGTTCTTTTATCGACCGTTAAAATATAAAAAGATTACCAGGTTTTTGTCGTTTCAAACTCGTTAATGGTTACGAAACGACGTGATTTTGATCCCTTTTTTCTACTTTTTCAGGTCGAAATCACTATTCATGAAAAGTACTCCTCGGTCGTAATGATCGGGCGGTTCTTTCGGGCATCATTTTTCACTTTTTCGGGCCCGAGAGACACAACTCTACGAAAAAGGACCTCTCGAGTTTTCTTTTCCATGTCTTTTTCAAACTCTCTAAACATGAAAAAGACTCCGAGTTTTACCTATGTGGGATTCGTTAAACTATGACGACATTGGACTCATCATTATGACTAGATTCGAGCTTCTCCTCCCTAGGGCTCGTTAAACTTTTACTAGGTTGGATTCGACCGAAGATCGAACTTATACCACAAGCATATGCTATCCCCATCAAGATTGTTAAAAATAATTGGGGTACTCGCCAGAAATGGTGGGGGAAAAAAAGAAAATTTTGGAACCGTAATTATAGTCGTGTCGGCAGTATGTCGCTCTTGAACATGGCACTTCTCTGCTTTCGTGTCAGGGTGGGGATATCTCATCTTGTTTTTTCACTTGCCTCCGTGGGTTTGGGTGATCCTATTTGACCTCTCATCTGCTCATTGCCTCGTCATCATGATCTCTGATCTATTGACATCAAATACTGCCAACTCCACTGTCGTGGCGCCGATATGTTCAAGAGAAGTTGACCTCTGAAAGAAACCACCTTTGTCTGATAGTTCATAAATCTTACTTCACAACATTGTCTCTTCCCGTCTCGTGTCGATGATGTGGGAAACATTATGGCCCACCTTCGATGAAGATCACTTCCTGTCGACTTCAGCTCATTATCCAGGACAGTGACCTAAAGACTCCCTTCTGGTACCTTGGAGCCTCCATGCCTCAATGGCAGGTTCTTCGTGTTCGACGCGAGGTTTTCATCATTGGCCTCCGATCGGATGACTCTATGGGTGTTCGACATCGGCTCATTCATTCACACGCTGTAGACTGTACCTATAGTACCTTGAGGACCATTGTCATTATTGGTGGTACCTCTCGCGTCTGTTAACAGCTTTCATCATTGGCTGGTAATCAGACGATGTTCATGCATGTTCGACTTCAGCTCACATTTTCACATGCTTGAATTTGTACTTATGTTCGGGTTGAGGTGGAGCGCAAGACCCTGGATTGTGTCTGTTGTAATCCAGGCATGATTTTGATACATGACTCTTTCACTGGATGGCCGCGACCATACCTGAGTCTATTCATTGATCCTAACCAGATGGTTGTGTCCATACTACGGATCTTGATCATCATGTACTCTTTATGGATGGCCGCGACCATGCCACATATATCATGTATTTGAACTATCATACTGTATCTCTCAATGCAGATTCTCGGCGGCGGCTATATATGTTCTTGTAAAGTACTTCACCTCTCTCTCTCTCTCTCTCGAGGCTCATGCTTTAGGGGGCATCTGTTACGCAGTAATTTGTCACCGTTGGTCACTGTCCCTGTTACCCTTGCTTTCGCACATTGGAGGACATATTTATGGACCTGTGACCAGTGACACAACTTAAAAACACTTGCATTGGATTCTCCTAAGTATGAACTTCAAAGTCCCTGAAGACACCTTTTGCAGATTAGCCCTAAAAAGTGCCCTTTTTCCATTAGTGCGAGTTCACAGTGTCTTACCCGCGCCAATGACTCAGTTCCTTAAAAGGGGGCGTGCCCATTGACGCTCTGTCATAGAGCAAAGCCCGTGCCACCTAAATTTGGTTATGATTTTTAGCCAGCGCGCACTCATATGTTTTTTCCTCTTTGTTCATGGAGTTCTCTAAGGGAAAAATCCTCATGAAAGAGGTCAAGTGTCATCTTTTTATCCATGACAACTAAGTTCACTCGCTTTTCAGGGATAATGCTAATCTTCAATAGGCGTCCTGATACAATGCATACTCCTTCCTCCTCCATCTATAAATAACTGTCCTCCTGCATTAAACCAACTAGTTTTGCTAGAGCTATTGTGAGTGCTGAAGTAATGTTGGAGTGATAGAGAGAATTGCAAAGTATACAGAGGTTATGCTGCCGAAATATTGAGAGAGAAAAGGTGTTTGCAAGGCGTGTATAGCTGCTCGCCCAGTCAGAGGAGGTTCAACGTCAGAACCTTGGTTGTAATCTTTCTCTGTTTTTACTCATTAATAGACGACTATCATTATGGTTCCACTCATGTGTCTTTATAACGGTATTTGAGTTATATCTTTTCTGACTGATATACAATTGCATATATTGGATTTTATGCTTGTATTTGTATCGTTCTTTGCATGTGCAGGTGTCCGTTCACGTGGATCGTGGGGATTGTGACCAGCCAGAGTAAAGGAACGGGAGCGTCAATTCTTCTACAACTACTAGCGTTGGAATCCAAGTAGGCCATCATCATCGTTCTCTGATTTATGCAATTAGGAACCTGCGTGTTAGCATTGTGTGATTGTTGCTAGACCCGTGTTGGGCTAGTGGGATCGCCTCTATCCGCAGAGGGGATTTACCAGTTCAACACTTGGTATCTACATGTTATAGCCGAGAATGACTCTCTTTGTTTCTACCGTTCTTCTGACTTGATTTTTTGGAAGATTTTTCACTTTCTAACCTTGAACCCTTCTTGATACCTTCCTATGGATTCTTTCTTTATCAAAATCTTGGGGAGGCTAGTAACCATTTATATCCACCTAGTAGCTTTTCCTCTATTTGAGTAAATAAACTTGTCAATTGTCCCACACTCACCATGCCAAATTAAAGGTACTATAGTAGAAGGGGCACAATCTATTTTAGAGAACATGGAAGGCCTTACACTCAATTGGGAGTAGAGTGTTTAATTCAACACTTTTGGAAAAATATTCTTCCATATATTGAACTATAAATAACTTAACTAAGAGGGATATAACGAGAGAATGAGAATGTTTAAAAAATATGGAGGTATTACCAGTCACTCCTGATTAGAGACCAAAACGAAGGAATGCCCAATCCCATTATTATAATATATGTACATTATTGATATTTGTTACCACTTAAATCTCCTCTGGGACATGTTCTATTGGATTGGAATGACACAAAGGAAATTTACATTCTATTGGATGAATTACAATTAAAAATGAGGAATTTAGGTTAGATGCTTGGTCATATTGGAGTGCATAAGGGAATTCACTTAAAGCCCATTGCTACCCTAGTGGTAGCAAGGAGCCTATATATGGGGATGCCTTTGTCTCTTGAATATTTCAATGATTAGTTTTTCTCCAATCATTCTTCTTAGTTACTTCGTTACCTTTTTGTTTTTTCCATTAGAATATAACCCGAGCACATATGATATACAATTTAGTTTCTTGTTTTCATTGCTACAAAATGTTAAATTGTATGTGCGAATGTTGCTAAAACTAATGTTGTGTCTATGCTCTAGTTTCCCAAATTGAAAATTAAGATATATCTCTACCTATATATATGTTTATCTTTGAGCTATGAAATAGAAAATCATTTACATAAAAAAAAATCAATTAATTTTAGAAGATAAAATACTTTCTCTCCCATACATAAGGTTTTTATTTCATCTTTCAATTTATTGAATATTATTAACGATTAAAGTGTAAATGCCCATGTACCATTACTTCTATCAAAATTAATTGAGGGGAATTACCTTAAACTATAAAGAGGAGAGTCTCATACATAAATGGAATAAGTAAAATATTAAACAAACTGAATGCCTTTTCTTCTTTTAGATCTATAAAAATTGGGTTGAGCTATTACCTATAGCCCGTAAGGAAATGGGACGAGATGCATGGGGACACTAGATAGTATCTCTAGGGTGATAGATTTTACTCGAGCAACATCATAATAGACTAATATTAATTTATCAACATGTAAAAAAACTTCCCCCCTCTAGTATTGAGCTTGTGACTACTTAGTGTTAATTTTTCTTAGGGCTATATTGTTCTTTGCTTTAGATAATTACACTTCTTCATTTACACATTAGATTCATCCCACAAAATTATAATATTATTTAGAAACATACACAAACATGTATAAATAAAAATATCATCAACAATGCAACAAAACATAATGTAGCAATAAAAGAAAAGTGTTCACACATAGAGACACCAAGATTGGTTTGAGATCAGGGAAAAACCCCACAAGGGGAAAACCCTTTCAAATTATTTTGCTTCCTAGATTGTCATTCAATTTTTCAACAAAGGGAGAGTACAATCATCCATATCATCAACAACAAAACTATCCAACAAAATCAACTAAATAATATCCAAGAGATGAACCAAACAATTCTAATAATCAAAACCCTAGTTTAGAAGCATGCACTGAAGTGTCACTGTCTGTGGTCAACTACTGAACTTTGTGGTTTACTAAAAAATGACACCGTAGTTTCCAATAGCCAATAGAGAGTGTATGTGTGTGTGGCTAAAACCCTCCAACCATAATCATGAGTCTGCGTGCTTGTGGTTGCAGCCAAAAAATTCCTCTATCATCCCTATGTTTGGAAATCAAAACCATAGATCTCATGTGTGAGCTACGAACCATACAATTTCTGATCTTTATGAACCAATCTCCATGAACCACCTTAGACGTGTGCGAGCCAAACTAGAGAAAGAAGAATGACCATGATGATGTAGAATCATGGTTACTTGACTTGTATTTATAACCATCTAAGGGTTTCCAGTTTCTTTTTGCGTCGACTTGGCCATTTGTGCACGTGTGGGATTCAATTCAAAAATACACTTTCCCTTGTCTAAATCACGTTTTTCAAAAATCAAAATTGGTCCTATAGAAAAGAGGAATTTGGTCCCATGGTTGTAATTTGTCACTAGGATTCTAGAAATTAATAATCCCTCTTAGCTGGGGAGAAATTCTAATCATATTATCATATCATGTACCATCTCAAATATCTAATCATTCAATTTCGTCACTGCTTGTATTAGTTTATCTATGCGCATCCCTACTCATCTTTGCCCATATGTTGAACACTCTTGAATCTAAAAGAAGAATAATTTGGAATTTTAGGGGAGCTCAATCTACCACCTGGAATCATTGCCACTAGGAAGCCAACGTTTCTGCTCAGGAATCCTTGCCAATGGGGAGCTAATGTTACGACCTGTTAAAATTTTCTAGTGGGAGTCCAATGCTATGACCAACAAAACTCTTCCAACGGGAAGCTAATGCTATGAACTGAGAAACCACAGAGAATATGATGGATACCAGTTACCTTACGAGGTAAGGATCACTCATATCCCATTGTTTGTCAATGATCAGAGGGATATTGCAAGCCACAAATGGTAAGGATCACACCTATCATATTATTTGCGAATATTTCCAAAATGACCCTCAAGAGTCAAGTGGTATAATACCTGCATCTCTAGCTTGAGTGAGAGGTCATTTACCAAAATAGTAAGGATCGTGCATAACTCAAGAAACTAGCACCCATTGGCCAAATGGGTGGGAAAGACAGATGAAAACTAGGATATACTTTGCATATACCAATATTGGGAAGCCAATTCTTCCACCTTATGGGTAAAAAATAGGGGTGATACCCTATTGTCCAAAGATCCCTCAACCCTAGGGGCCCTACATCTCAATTCCTCACCGTGGGAGTTCAAACAAGGTGGAATATCTAGCTCAGTATCCTCAATCATCCTAGACCCTTACTCCAGAGGGTCATATCCATTAATCCATGCCATTCTCAATATATCATAAACTTATCAATGTGTGCACGTCTAGTACCAAATTAACCAACTCACTAAAGAGTTTCCTCAAATATCACCGAGAGCAGTAGTGCTTTGTTTTCATGTTCCTATAGGAAATCAAAGTCAAATATTATATTAGAGAAAATATATGTCACAAAGAATACCTTATTAATTCACCTTCTCACAGAGGCAACAACCATAAGTCTAGTCTTATCTCATATGGCATCATCATCTCTATATATGAATATATCTCACTCCCACCTATATACATGATTATCTTCCAATAGAACCCCACTCTTTATTATCACAATGTATCAATATCACATCTAGAACCTATTCAAAATATTTCTCCAAATAATCTCTTCAACTTGCCCTATATCTATCCATGTTAGCAACATCATAATCAACCTTGGCCAGGCTTAAAGTTGTGAGCTTCTCATCCAAAGCATCATGGAAGATCTCATACTAAAGGAGCACGCAAATGTTCTCATCTCATCAATAGTGATCCCAAACAACATAAATACATCCATGTAGTCATATATCATAGGAATAATATCTCACATCCAGAATTGATCATCCCATGCAAATATCTCTAAGGGTGCTCGGAAACAACCCAATGTGTTTGAAGCAACTGAATCATGAATTGACTTAAGTTGTTATTTGTAAAGAAAACATCTATATAGAATATCAATGCTTCAATCAACTGTTGGTTTCCAAGTCAATTTCAACAATAACTCTGCATAACTTAATTCCATTAAGGTGTCTAAGGATTTTCATTCCCACTTTCCAAAATTTCTTTAATAGCTTCATGACAGATTTTCCTTTTGCAAACTTCATCATGTCAAGTTATTCATTTAAAACTTTAGGGGCAAACTCCCTCTTCTTTGATCATAGGAGGATCATTACCTGTCAAGAATCTATCGTCAACACATAAAACCAAAATCAAAGGCATATCTTGGACCACTTTGAAGTATAGGTTTGGATCAACACATATTTTAGGTTTTACTAGGTAACTATCAATGTAAACATACTAGGCTCGAGGAGCATGCTTCATACAATTATTTCCAAGATTATAATACTTGACCAAACGAACATGCTCAACATCACACAAATCAATATTGTGCAATGAAATCAACTAAGTATACTTTTTAAACCAAGATAAATATCAGATCTATGAAAGTTCTTGACAATGTCATTGTTAATCCTTTTAATCCAAGTCCCCAAGTAGAGCTCACATTCAAGTACCAAATTACAAACTTATCTATTTGACCTATCATAAACTGTTATCTATAATATGAAGCCATACTGCATCAAGTCATCCTTATGATCATCATTTATCTCCCTGGGTACGAATGCATACACCAAGAATACATCATATAAGCTCTATCCATTCATAGTGATATCACTGCATATTGAATCATAATTGTTTACTCTTCAACCAATGTGTCAAATGCCAATGATTCTAATCAATAATGAATTATGTCTCTTGGCATTATGATACAAATGTTGTCCTTGATGGGAACTCACACATAAGACATTTCACAGTGCAGTAGACTAACAAGCAAGGGATTATAGATCAGACTCCAAAGAATGAAGAAAGAGAGGTATACGCATGTTCACTTTGTCCAAGTAGCGTATACATAGGGGTTAATAGAACAAAATGAGCATATAACGTATACACGCACTTTCACAAGAGGGAAAGCGCGTACATGTTGGAAAACTAAGTTTTTGGTCTGAGGTATTTGGTCTAAGGTATTTTGATCCAAGGTATTGGTCCAAGGTATTTGGTCCGAGGTATTGACCCTAGGTATTGGTCCTAAGTAGTTTTGGTCCATGGTATTACAAAAGACCTAAAACTATATAAGGAGGAGAAGATCATTAGGCTTAGGGTGTGCAAGTATTGAATAAATGATGAAGTGTGAGATTCGGTATGCAGTTTATGGTTTATTGATGCTTTGCTTGATCTGAACTAAGGATGCAGCTAGGTGGTTGATGATGAATGATGGGTCGAGATCATAAGACCTTAAATGTATTATCATTATGCAATTTGATAACGGATAGTCTAGACCTGAATAGTGATGCATGTTTTAATCTACAAATGTTATGATATGGGTATGACTGAATTCTGAAATAGTTGTGAAGTTTTTAAGTTAGTATTTGCAGATCTGTATACTGGTTCGCTTTGATAAAAGCATGTATACACGTAGGTTCGACAGATGGAAGTAGAGTATACCTTATGAAGTATGTTTCAGTTGTTTTTGTTTGCTGTTGTAGAGTTCTGGGTTCTACTTTGGGTTTTGGTGATTGTATTCTAGTGACTGTATTCTAGTGACAATATTCTGAATGATTAGATTGATTGATTGTGACTTGCTACAGTGATGATGGGTTTTCAAAGTGATTGATTAATTCAATTGTGATGTTTGAGTTTCAGCAATTGGTTGATGCAGATGTATTTGATGGCTGTATTGCAATGGTGATTGATTTTGGGCTTCAATGTTGTTGATGGGTCTAGTATGAAAATTGGATGAAACATGGCCTTCAGATTTTGGTGTCGTGATCCAGGAGTATCCAGTTTGAAAATTTATGAAACGTGGTCCCTGGAGGAAGAGAGAAGGTCGTAGCCTTCTGTAGGCCTGTGCCTACATACTGGTAAACATATCGACCAATACAAGAGCTAGGGTGTTGGAGCTCCCTTCTAGTAGTAGTTGGAAAACAAGCGAAGGTTGGTGCCTTTAGTAGATTGGCGCCTATGCACTAGTAAACAGATCGGCTAGTACAAGAGCTAGGGGGTTGTAGCTCCCTCCCAGTAGAAGCTGGAGAACGAGAGAAGGTTGTAGCCTTTTGCAGGTGGGTGCCTGCGTACTGTTATGAGTCTGCACCAGTACAATATTGTAAACAGGTTTTTCTTATATTAAAAATAGGACAACAGTAGGTGGTTTTTGTCCCACATTGGGTTTCCACCTTAAATTTTGATGTTCATGTGTGTTTCTTATGTGTGATGGTTTTTTCTGATATTACTACACATGGTTATTGTTTATATGGTTAATGAAGTACCGATGCACTAATTAAAGATCAACATATGATGAATTAACTGAATCATGAGTTTATTGGATATACGATGATTGCCTTAAATACAGTTGCGTGTACACGTGAGTTACCCTCATTGAATTACCATTTATAAATTTGAGTATGAAAAGAAAAAGATTATTGATTTGACTAATACTGATTCACCCCCCCCCCCCCTCTCAGTATTATTTCCAACAATTGGTATCAGAGCAGGTCCTTTGGTAGAAGCTTGTTCATTTAAAGGAGATCCATAGAAATAATGGGAAAGAAGCTAACTAAGAAAGCGCATGAGAAGAAGAAGACAACTCAAATGAATAGCTATAGTAGGAGAGACAATTGGCCATTACGTGGATGCAATTCTTCAAATTCCGAAGCACCTCAGATTGAAGATGAACAAGCAAATGAAGCATCAAGTACAAATTTTTGGTCTTCTAGTGATACTTTTCTTTGTTCATGCAATATTGGAGATATTGGAAGTGATGGTGAAAGAAACATAGAGACAAAAGTTAAAAGACTCGCAGATAGAATCAGAGATCAATAAGATCTATTTAACAAAAGGGAGTGTGCCTTCAAAGAAGAAGTTACCAGATTAAAAGCTCAGTTGGAGGAAGGAAACAAAGTAAGGAAGCAGTACAAGGAAAGGGAAGATTAATGTCAGAAGATGTAGGATGAAGTGACATCATTAAGAAATGAAATAAATGATCAGAGTATAACAATCAAGAGACTTAAAGATAGATCCAGTTACTATGTAAGTGTTGAAGCTAAGATCCTCTCTCGAAAAGAAGATCTTGAAAATGAGCATAATGAAGAACTACCTCAAGTAGATGAAGAACAAGAAAATGAGATTCTCAAATTAAGGAAACAAGTGGAAGAAGGAAGAAAGGCTGAAGAAATCTTGAAGAAGCAATATCAGGAAAAGGAAGAGCAATATCAGGTTGAGGTAAATATCTTAAAAGGTAAATTAGAAGAAAATGATAAATTGTTATAATTTCAAGATAGTACTAGGATTTTGGATAATATTCTTAGTAGTCAAAGGTCTCCTACCATCAAAACTAGTCTTGGTTTTCACGAATCTGTTGAAGGTGAATCTAGTTGACAAGGTGAGGCAAGGAACTCTAATGCAAAATCTGAAATGCTCAACAAGGAGATGAGAGGTCAACCCCATCAACAACCAAGGAAATAAAGTCTTCAAAGAAAATATTTTACTCCTAACTGTGGAAGTGATAATTGGTTATTTCCTCAAATGAATAATGTTGAATGTTTTATATGTCATAATTTTGGACATATTGCAGCAAGATGCAAAAATAGAATGGTTGAAGACCGTCACACAGAAAGATCATCAGCTTCAAGGTACTTTAAGGGATATTTTATTTCTTGCAATATGTTTGGTCATAAAGCCATTGACTGTTATAGAAGGAATATGACAACATGTAAGATGTTATGCATGGAGTAAGTCTGGACATATAGAAAACCAATGTAGGAGAAAATTTTGTGCACCATACCAAAAAGAGAAAACATCATCACACTCAAAGATATGGAAGAAGAAGGAAGTACAGTCAGAAAAATGTGGCATAGCATAGTGTACAAACATAACAGATTCAAGGGGAGCTGAAAGTATGAAACTTCAATGTTATAAATCTCATACGCAAGTTTCATGAAGACAAGTCACGTACATACGTGAGTTCAAAGATGTGCAGTCGCGTATATGTGGTTTAAGGAAAAATGGAGTGGGACAGACTCAAAATAACGGATTTGATATGATTCAGACAATTATCAGTTATCTTTTCTGTCGTCATGATAGATGACTACAATCTGTGGATGTGATTTAGAATTTCTTTTGATCCTCACAAGTTTTTGATAACTTGATGTATATCTGATTGATGATGATTCCTTGATACTTCTCACTGATATATGCATGATCAGATATGACAGTGAACAGGTGGAACAGGTTTAGGAAGAGAACATGATATGCTTCTAATAAAGCATTGTTGGCATTATGGTCAGAAGTCTTTGGTAACTAATCAATGACGATGATTCTTATGTGGCTAAATGATACATCTTGCTATGTTACGGTTATGATTTACCCATGATAAAATATCAGATGATACTTGGGGTCACATTCCACATTGTTGGTATATAGATCATATTCATGGACGATTACTTAAGTTGCATATTGATAAATATTGTTGGTTGGCCAAGAGAATGGTGTTATTGCGGGTTACAAATCTAGATGTTGTAGGCAGATGCTTATGGTCTAGATCATACATGGTGTATGATAGTTGCTGATGACTATCATGGTCTTGTTTAGATATTTGATCCTTATTATAAATTTCATGTATAGCGTTTGATGTAAAGGTCATGAAAAGACCTAATTTGTAACCCCACTTTGCATGGGAAAGATGATATAATAATTTCTATTTCAGTCATGTATAAACATTTGGTATACCCCCACTTGGTTGGGTGGATGAGTCAAATTGGTGTATCCCCACTTAGTTGGGAGATTGATGTATGTATGAGCCATTGGTGATAGGAAGGTCATACTCACTTAGTTGAGTTATAAAGTCATGTTATTCTTTTGAAAGAATATTTTTCCAGACTCTGCATGTGCTAAGGGGGAGCATGGACAATTTTAGTGCATCTTAGGATGTACAAAGGGGTAGCTCAATCACAGAATTTAACATGTACTCAAGGAGAGCATGGACAACATAATGCATATCAAAGGGGGAGAATATTTTGCTCCACCATTTGACTTTGATGTCAAAGGGAGAGAGTGGCTTGGTGTTATTGTTACCAGCAAGTCCGAAGGGGGAGATTGTTGGCATTATGATATAGATGTTGTCATTGATGGCAACTCACTCAGGTGACATTTCATAGTGTAGTAGACTAACAAGCAAAGGATTACAGATGAGACTCCAAAGAATGGAGAAAGAGAGGTATACAGAGGTTCACTTTGTCCAAGTACCGTATACACGCAAGTTAACTAAACAAAAGGAGCATATAATGTATACATGCACTTTCACAAGAGGGAAAGTGTGTACATGTTGGAAAACTAAGGTTTTGGTCCGAGGTATTTGGTCCAAGGAATTTTGATCCAAGGTATTGGTCCAAGGTATTTAGTCTGAGGTAGTGACCCTAGGTATTAGTCCTAACTAGTTTTGGTCCATGGTATTGAGAAAGGCCTAAAACTATATAAGGAGGAGAAGATCATTAGGCCAAGGGTGTGCAAGTATTGAATATCTGATGAAGTGTGAGATCCGGTATGCAGGTAATGGGTTGCCAATGCTTTGCTTGATCTGAACTAGGGATGCACCTAGGTGGTTGATGATGAATGATGGATCGGGATCATAAGACCTGAAATGTATTATCATTATGCAGTTTGATCATGGATAGTCTAGATCTGAATGGTGACGCATGTTTTATTCTGCAAATGTTATGATCTGGGTATGACTAAATTCTGAAATAGTTGTGAAGTTTTTAAGTTAGTATTTGCAGATCTGTACACTAGTTCGCTTTGATAAAAGCGTGTATACACGCAGGTTCGACACATGGAAGTAGACTATACCTTATGAAGTATGTTTCACTTGTTTCTATTTGCTGTTGCAAAGTTATGGGTTTTTCTTTAGGTTATGGTGGTTGTATTCTAGTGACTGTATTCTGGTGACAGTATTTTGAATGATCAGATTGATTGATTTTGACTTGCTACAATGATGATGGGTTGTCAAAGTGATTGATTGATTCAGTTGTGATGTTTGAGTTTTAGTGATTGGTTGATGCAGATGCATTTGATGGTTGTATTGTAGTTGTGATTAATTTTGAGCTTCAATGTTATTGATGGGTCCAGTATGAAAATTGGATGAAACATGGCCTTCAGATTTTGGTGTTGTGATCTAGGAGTATCCAGTCTAAAAATTTATGAAACATGGTCCCTAGAAGAAGAGAGAAGGTCGTAGCCTTTTGTAGGCTGATGCCTATGTACTAATAAACATATCGGCCAGTACAAGGGCTAGGGGGTTGGATATCCCTTCCAGTAGTAGCTGGAAAATGAGTGAAGGTTGGAGCCTTCAGTAGGCTGGTGCCTGCGTACTAGTAAAACCTATAATCACACTATTAACAATAAACATGAATTTGCGTTGTGTTAAATTAATTCTACGTGCAAATTCACACTATTCTATGCATTAAGTTAATACACAAGGATCAATGGAGATCTATTAGGTTAATTATATTAGAGACTGGAGAATGGAAAGAACATCAAACTCTCTACTTTTGACCAATTTCCCAATGTAAAATCATTATTGAAAGAATAAGAATTCATTCGTTTCACTAAGAAGAGTAATGAACCACACAAGAAAGTATTCTTTTGAGTACCAATACATGTTGGGTGGCATATTATTAACACACATGGGGATGCTCTACTCATTCCTCGATCTCGTAAAGGTAGCCATATAAGTTTCTTATTTACTCACCTACGTTGTGGGATTTCTGCTTTATTTCCTAACTCTATATTTTCCTTCTCGTGTGAGATTTATAGAATTAGTTTAGCATTTCTTGTTGCCTTCCGTTTCCTAGCTATATCTTAGTATGTACATGTTATAGCCCAGAAAGTATCACTTTTCTTCTATTGTTCTTCTCTCCTAATTGTTCTACAAAATTTTCACCTTCTACCATTCTTGATACCTTCCTATAGATTTTTTGTTTGCAAAAATATTGGGGAGGTAAGTATCCTTTTATATCTACCTAATATCTTTTCATCTCTTTGAGGAATAAACTTGTCAATTGGCCGACACTCACCATGCAAAATTAAAGGTCCTATAGTATAAGGGGCACAACCTATTTTAGAGAACATGGAAGGTCCTAGACTCAATTAAGAGTGGAGAGCTTATTTTAACACTTTTGGACAAATATTCCTCTATATATCCAAGAATAAATAACCTAACTAAGAGGGAAATTTCTAGAGAACAAGAATCTTTAAAAAATATGGAGGTTGTTAGGCCCCTATACTACTAGTGTAACCCCTTATTGTTATTAGTACAACCCCCTTATTATATTTTTGTACCCATGCAGTCCCCATATTGTTATTATTATGCCACATAGAAGCCCACTATTGTTATTATTGTGCCCTTACATTATTATTGTTATGTCGACTTTGATTATATTATCACCCCTTAGACTCCTATATATAGAAAGGAGGTCTTTTCATTTGTATCATCCGAGAATTGTTCATTTGTGTAATGTAAAGGAGTTTTCCCCCTCGAAGAGGCTTATTTCTAAGGCATTCATCTATCTTTTCTATCTTTTTGTGAGATGGTTTCACAACATTTGGTATGAGAGCTTTGGATTCTAGGGTTTCGCTGCTCCAAACAAGTCATCCTAGCATTTTCGCTATAAATTTTTTTCTACAATGTTTCAGAAGCTAAAAAGAAAAATTGAGATGAAATTGTGCTAAACCTCAAGTCTGAATTTCAGATCTTGTCTCGCTATATTTTCAGATATATGATCTGAGGAAGTTAGGGTTTTTCCAAGCTCCAAAATTTCATCTAAAACAGGTCATCGTGGCATTTTCATTATAACATCTTTTTTGCGATGTTTCAGAAGTGAAACAAAAAACCCATTTGAGAAGAAATCAGTCTGAACCTCGGGTCCGAATTTCAGATCTTGTCTCGCTATATTTTAGTAGATATGATCTAAGGAAGTTGGAGGCTTTGTAGACTCCCGAATTGCATTCCAAACAGGTGACTAGGGGAAAATCATTGTAACTTTTGTTCCAAGCATCAGATTGAAATTTCGTAAGAAGTTTCAGAAAGAGAACTTCCTGTAGCTTTATGTATATTAGTTTCAAGTACTAATATCAAAAAAATAAGACACAGCACATGATACAAGTTCACTTTAATGAACTAGTTTATAATTAGGTCACTATGGGAGATTTGGCATAACTCTTTCTTGGATAATCAAATTCTGATTAGACTTGCGGGGTTAGAAATAAAACTCAGAGAGATAGCAGAGGAATAAGTTTCAGAACTTGGAGATCTGAAATTACAGAGTTACAATAATTTCAAGATCGAGCTACTAAAATCAAGGAAAATCAAGATGAGGAAGTTGGATGGTAAGGATCCGATAAATTGGATACTACAGATGGAGAAATATTTTGATCTACATGGTGTACCACTATTACAAAATCTATGTATTGCATCTTCATATTGAGAAAAAGATCATTTTGCATGGTATAAAGGGCTTTGTTCTCGTAAACCACTTGTTATGTGGTCAATTTGCATGGAGGAAATTATAGCACATTATGAGGATACAAAGAGCAACACCTTCTTTAGAGCAACACCACAAAAATTGGAAGAAAAAAGAGCAAAAGGGCTTTGTTACAAAGTGGAACGAAAAATTATGGAAACAAGGAAGTCTACCCCTCACAACTATAAAGATGGAAGTGTTGTTTCTCCTAGCCTTCCACAACCTACAGGGGTTACACCACAACAATTGGAAGAAAAAAGATAAAAGGGGATTTATTACAATTGTGATAAAAAATACATTAAAGGTCATAAGTGTGCTGAGAAGAAATTATTTTACATTGATTGTGGAGAGGAGGAAGAAAAGGATTAAGAAATTCAAAAGAAGAGTATATACACCAGGAACCAACCCGACAGAAAGAAGAAATCAATCTGACCATATCTTGTAAAGCATTAGAAAGAATTACTACTCAAACTCTTAAGATAGAAGGACATATGAAGAAGAAAAAGGTTCAAGAAGTGAAAGACCACATCAAGGAAGAAGAAATGAATTCGAAAATATCTTGTAATGAAATGGCCAGAATTACCGCTCCTCAAACTATCAAGATACTGAAGGACATATCAAGAAGATAAATGTTCAAGAAGTGAAAGATCACATAGAGCATCAAGAAATGAATTTGACCATATCTTGTAATGCACTGGAAGAAATTACCACTCCTAAAACTCTCAAGATAGAAGGACATATCAAGAAGAAAAATATTCAAGCAGTGAAAGATCACATCGAGCATCAACAACAACTTCTTCAACTTTTAAAGGATAACACCACTTTGGTGCAGAATCAAATGAAACAACAGGCATATCAACATCGCAATGAAAGAAGTTTTGATGTAGGCGATTGGGTATTTTTACGGTTACATACATACAAACAAATTCCCCTCAAGAAAGCTATTTATGAGAAGGAAATTTTGGCAATACTACACGCACTTGACAAATGGCGAGCTTACCTAATGGGAAGACACTTCAAGGTAAAAATGGATCATGATACTATTAAATGCTTTTTAGAACATAGATTATCCTCTGAAGAGAAACAACAATGGGTCACAAAGATGTTGGGTTATGACTTTGAAATCATCTACAAAAAAGGGAAGAAAAATGTTGCTGCAGATGCACTCTCAAGAAAAGATGAGGATATGGAAGCATTGTTGTGCACCATTTCTATTATCCAACTAGATTGGATAAACGAAAAAAGGTATGAATGGAAGAAGGATGAAGAAGTTTGGCCATTCATTCAAAAGTTGCAGCAGATCCCAGTTCAAACAATATTGCCAGAACTTGATGAGGAAGGAAAAATCATATTGGAGCCTGGAGCAGTCACAGAAGCAAGAACCCGACAGCTATGAAATCGATCAATTTCAGAGTATCTCATCAAGTGGAAGAACTTACCTACTGAAGATTCCACATGGGAGGAGAAGAATTTTATACAGGAGAATCAAGGACTACTCATGCATTGAGGACAACACTTTTTGAAGGAGAGGGGCATGTTAGGCCCCTATACTACTAGTGTAACCCCTTATTGCTATTAGTACAACCCCCTTATTTTATCGTTGTACCCATGTAGTCCCCATATTCTTATTATGTGCCCCATAGAAGTCCACTATTGTTATTATTGTGCCCTTACATTATTATTGTTTTGTCAACTCTGATTATATTATGACCCCTTAGACTCCTATATATAGAAAGGAGGTCTTGTCATTTGTATCATCCAAGAATTGTTCATTTGTGTAAAGTAAAGGAGGTTTCCCCCTCGAAGAGGCTTATTTCTAAGGCATCCATCTATCTTTTCTATCCTTTTGTGAGTTGGTTTCATAATAGAGGTATTAGTAGGCACTCCTAATTAGAGAGCCAAAAGAAGGAAATCCCAAGCTCACTATTAGTAATATATGTACATTGTTGATATTTATTACCACTTAAAGCTCATTCTTGAACATGTTATATTGGATTCAAATGAAAGAGAGGAAAGTCACATTCTATTGGATGAACTAAAATTAAAAAAGAGTAACGTGTGTTAGATGCTTGGTCATATTGGAGTGCATATGGGAATTCTCTTGAAGCCACATCATTACCCTAGTGGTAGAAATGAGCCTATAGTTAGGGATGCCTTTGTCTCTTCAACATTTCAATGATTGATTTTCTCCAATCAATATTCTTAGTTACTTTGGTACCCTTTTGTTTTTTCCATTAAAATATAACCCGAGTGGGTATGCTACACAATTTAGTTTCTTGTTTTATTTGCTACCGAATGTGAAGTCGTATGTGTGAATGTTGCTAAAAATAATAGAGTCTATGGTCTAGTTACAAAGTGGGAAACTAAGATATACCTCCAACTATCTATATGTTTACCTTTGAAATATGAAATAGAAATCACTTACATACAAAAAACTGAATTAATTTTAGAAGATAAAATACTTTCTCTCCTGCACATAAGGTTTTTATTTCGTCTTTGACTTTATTAAATATTATTAATGATTAAAGTGTTAATTTCAACAAACCCTTACCATTGTCAGAATTAATTAAGTGGGATTCCCTTAAACCATAAAGGGCAGAGTCTCATAAATTAGTAAACAAACATAATTCCTTTTCTTTTTTTAGAGCTATAAAAATGGGGTAGATCTAGAAATTATAACCTATAAGGCAATGGGACAAAATGTCTAGGGACATTAGGTAGTAGCTCTAGGGGGGCGGCTCCTACTCGAGCAACATAACAATAAGATAATATTGATATATCAAAATGTAAAAACTCTTCCCCCCTCTACTTTTGAGCCTGTGACTACTATGTGTTAATTTTTCTTGGGGCTATATGGCTCTTTGCTTTAGCTAATTGCACTTCTTCATTTATGCATTAAATTCACCCCACAGCATTATAATATTATTCAACAACAACGACATTAGGTAGAAACCCCCTCTACTTTTGAGCCTACGACTACTATTTGTTAATTTTTCTTGGAGCTATATGGCTCTTTGCTTTAGCTAATTGCACTTCTTCATTTATGCATTAAATTCACCCCACAACATTATAATATTATTCAACAACAACAACATTAGGTAGAAAGATAAATATCATCAACAATGCAATGAAACTTAAGGAACAATAGAAGAAATGCATTCACACGTAGAGACACCATGATTGTTTAGAGACTATGGGAAAGCCCCACAAGGGGGGGGATCCTTTCAAATTATTCTTCTTCTTAAATTGTCACTAAATGTTTCAATGAAGAGAGAGTACAATGATCCATATCTCCAACCACAAAACTATGTAGCAAAATCAACTAAATGATATCCAAGAGATTATCTCAACAATGTTAATTATCAAAACCCTCATTTAGAAGCTTGCAATCAACTGTTGAATTATGCGGTCAACTGTAAAACCAAATCGTAGTTTCCAAATACACATAGAGAGTGTACGTGCATGTGGCTAAAAGCCTCCAGCCACACTCATGAACCTTCATACCTACGATTACAGTGAAAAAAATCTTGTGTCATCCCTGCAGTTGGAAACCATAACCCAAGATATCACGTGTGAGATTTGGAACATGCAACAGTAGGCACGCAAGAACATGGAAATTTTCCAATAGTGAGCCAATGCTATGACCTAGGAAACTCTACCAACAAGGATGCAATAGTACTGTTACAGAGTATTTTGTCACACCATCTACACTTCCCTGTGACATACCCTGAAGTGCCAAAAACATGACCATCATGCAATGTACTCATCTAGATATGCAACTCAGATCCTGCCTAAAACAGTGATTGGAAAATTCCTTAAGCTTCCCCTAAAGGAAATTGCTCTAAAACACTAATTTTAGCATCATTGCTCCCTGTTGAAGCCTCAAAAATCACTCCAACAACATGGGGGAGACCACCCGGTCCGGACCTTGGTTACAGTTCCTTTTCCGTTTGGAATGGTGGTTCTGACTGGTTCAACTAGGTCTAGTTACCTTCTCTCAATCTCCAATGGCTTCAAAATATGGCTTTCATTCACCAATAGAAAAGAGACATCAGATCGTCCTTCTAGCTGATCAGGCAAGAAAGTGATCCTTAAGCTGATTTAGGGCTCAGCGAATCCACTACTAAAGTTTGCCTCTTTGGGAAGTGGACTTAAAAGAATGTAGAATTTACTCTAAATGCAAACTTGTTCTAAGATGCAAGCAAAAAGAAACTATCTTAATCCTATCTCAATTAGGAAAATATAGATCTAACCTAACCAAGAGCAGGTATTTAAAATATTGAGATTTAAATGTCTTGTTTATAATAAATATCAAGTTAATGACATAGTTCAATTAACCGACATTATGGATACCAAACACATCCTATTAAGACCTTTTAACTGAAATAATCAATCAACAAGACTCGGGAAGAAGTTCACAAAGTGATATTGATCAGTTAATCAGTAACTTGAATTCGTAGACAATAATATGTGGAAGAAGTTCACAACATATCACTATTTATTAATCCAACACTAAAAGACAGATTTATGAGTAAATAGTTACTCAGAAATCAGAATTCAACCCATAAGAGCAGAGATAAATAACAACAAAAAAATAGAAGCAAATTACCCATACTGACAAAAGTGCACAAATATGTAAGCAAATTGACACCATTCCTATTATTAAAAAATGAAACCAGCATTTAAAACAATAGTATTCGAAATACCAGTTTATTAAATCCATTTCTCCAACTCCAATCTCTAATAGTCCTTTACAATGCGTGGGTTTCTGCTTTCAAAAGCAAAGCTACAATAGTGCAAACTCTGTTCATTATACATAACTCAGGATGTAAAAGAAAAACCTCAATAATCTCCAGATCTGAGATTCCACTCCTCCCACCTACAACTCTAAATCCCTATTACAAAAGTTCTTTTAGAATTTCAAAATTGCAGAGGAGAGCAACCCCTTATTCCATTCTGCAATGTGCTATTTATAATTTTTGCAAAGGAATTCTTGAGATGAAAGTTTGTCGAAGAGAAATCTCCTCAATCTAATTTTATTTGTTCCAAATTTCCATATTTAATTGCTGGAGCATTCTCATTGATTGAGATCTTTTTCTCCATATATCTTCTACTGTTTTCTTGCAAAAAGAAATCAAAATGAATTAAAATGTAACAATAAAATCAAAATACCATTTATGGCATTAAAACAAGTCCAATCAAATTCTATTTAAATAAATAATTGAAAATGAAATATAAGCTCTTTATTGATCCCTGGGATGGTTTGATTGGCCAAGGATATTATTGATGAACAAATCTGCAATTTGAAGAGGCTTAGGACAAATGAAAATGCAGAAAATAACTCAGAAAATTGATTTTGTTTTTAGAAATTTAGAGCTTGATTTTCTGCATGATTTTTTATCCAATTAATGACCAAATCTATTAGTGAAACCTCCTCAGAAATATTCTCCTTGATTTTATCTTTCCAATGAGCCGTCCTGGGACTCATTTGGCCAAATAAAACTCACTCTATAGGCCTCCGAAGTTGGTGAGTTAATTCTGGCACAATTTTGGAATTTCTTTTGCTCGGCGAAAAATAATTTTTTTTAATTAAATCTTAATCCTAAATTAAACTCTAATTACCTAATAATTAATTTTAATTTATTTCATTATCATAAACTAAACTCATTAATTAATAAACTATGTATTAATTAATATCTAAACTAACACAAAATAATAATTATTTAGAAACTAATTAATATAAATAATATTTTAATTTTAATTTAATTGAATTAATTAAATATTATATATTAATTACATTAAATACTAAATATTATTAAAAAAATATAAACTAACCTACCACTCCATTCCTACCTTTAACTCATTCCATTTGTTCCACTCATTTTACTCATACGTATGAGTATTAAATAAAACAAAACTTACATGAATCCTAGCGTAATGCTCCTTTAGTTAATGCCATGTTGGCTTATTGAGCCATCGCATATCGGCGATCGGGGAAGGAGGCCATCAGTGTTAGAAAATGCATTGTTTGAACCTGCAATGCGATCCTACAATCTGATAAATCTTTTTATATTATATATATTAATTTTAATTTAATTGAATTAATTAAATATTATATATAAAATTTAACATTAATATTATAATTATTATAATATTAAAACTATAATTAACTATTAAATATTAACCTACCCTACCTCAAGTTTATTCCACTCAAGTATGGGGTGAGATTGGAAATCTTAAAATAAAAACAAAATGTTACAAAACCTTGGTTAATGTGTTAAGCGTTTTTAGCCATCGCATATCGCAAGAATACCTTGGATGAGGTTTTTTAAATATCATGTTATAAAAATATCCGATGGAGTCGATTTGCCATATGAGATGTAAATTTTTATTTATTATTTTTTTTTTATGTATATTTTTTAATATTAAGTTTTAATTTTAATTAAATTAATTATACTTTATTATAATAATTAATTTAATTAATCTTAAAACTTAATGTTAAATATCAGTGTTTTATTTTGGTTTTATTTTAATGATGTTTAGTTTAGTTATGAAATTTTCTAAAGCCTAATTTCCCTATCTAAACTATAGTTATTCCAAAAATAAATAAAAAGAATAAAAATAGCATTTTTAACTGAGACTAGGTAAATGATATGACTTCAAAGGAGTACCATTTTTAAACCAGTTGACCAAATGAGGCAAAACAAGTGTCAATGGGAAGCTTATAAAAAATTGATTTTAATAATGCAATCAAAACAAGAATCCAAAGAAAATGAAAAATTAACAATCGCGTAGGATAATCAAATAAAATAAAAATCCTAAAAGGAGTTTAGCCAAAAATTTATAGAAAGGGCCCCATTATTTGAAGTGAAGACATCAATAATGGGGGGTTGTGTTTTTACCACAACACTCCCCTAACACTGAAAAACACAATGGTCACTCGTTGCACTATACTAGCCCCACAATGCCATCGCACTTTTAGCTTGGATACTAGTGATGATCCCTAAAAAGAAATTTTCCCAAAGAGGACAGGAAGCTTCGTAATCTAGATGCTTCCAAAATGACGAGATGAAGGTTGTTCGGCATGGATGAGGTTGAATTCTCTCAACTTGGCCTTTTTGTCTTTTCCCTATGAGCTACCTTCATGAGATGAGGGCCTTCTCCTATCTTTGAATAGATCCTAACTCCCTTTCCTTGCCTATATATTCATCCTCTCCCATTCCCAAAGGGTTGGTCTTTGGTTATTTTCACCCTTATGCTGAGATTGTGCCTACATGCTACTCATTTGGCTTGGATAAGGAGTGCTTGGAGAGATTGAGCTTGGACTTCGACATTCACTCAAGGAGAGATTATTGACATCAAGGCTTGGTTGTATGCTTCATCCTTTATTCTATTAATATATACAACTGCTCGTTCATTTTCCATAAATGTGTATATTAATGCATCATTTATCTTAATGTTGCTTGACCTATTAAGTAGGTTACTTTTGATTATGTTATTTGTACTTGCATGCTTTGTTGTGTCTTGATATCTTATCTAGGCATTTAAACGTTGTGAGTAGTAGGATCGAGCCTGTGACGCAAGTGATTCGAGGTCTTCAACAAAGGAGGATGTTACAACATCAGAACAATGTAGGCCATCTTCCTCATCTCTTATTTAAATTCTAATTTAGGAAAGTGTCCAATAGATTGTCACATAGGTTGCTAGTCCCACTCATTGTGCTAGAGGGACCATCTTTGTCTGCCGATAGAATTTCCTAGACAACAAAATGGTGACTCCACTGAGGAAGCTATAATCCTTTCCATCCAATCGTTGGCCTTGATTCTATGATAAGTTTGACCAACCATTAGTTTTTTGGTTTGTTTTCTTCTATGTACTTATTTTCAATTACAATTTATTGCTTGAGGACACTCAGTCTATTCTAGTCTTGATTTTTTTTTATTTTCCCTTCTTTTTCTTGCCCATCGCTGGTTTAGTCTTAACAGTCGTGATGCCATCGCTGATTTTTTTTAATTAAAGTCGTACTAATTACTCTTGCATCGCCATTTTTCCTATAACATGCGTGATGATCCGAGTGGAATAGAAAAATTAGGTTTTTCTTCTTGTTTTTAGTCTTTTTTCCTTTTTCAATGATTTTGCACTGTGTCTATAGTGTATTTGTCTTGGTTGTTATGCCTGTATGACTGCAATTGTCTCTTGATTTGGTTAATTTTTGTTTGGAGCTTGATTGCTTTCTAGGGTTTCTAGTGCTTCGGGGTCACACTCCACTCATTGTTTGATCATCTTTTCTGAGGTTGACTTCTTCCATTCAAGAGTCTTCTTGCAATTAGGGCATATTTTACAAGTTGGTTTTGGTTCATTGGTGTGAAGTTGTTTTCGTTAGTGTCAAGCCATGTTGATGCTTTGAAGATTACTTTAGTTCCATTGTGAAGCATATATTATAAATTGCTTTCTTTGGTTGAACTAAAAGAAAGTGCTTGTTTTCATTCTTATGTTTTGGAAGAGAAAGTGAAAGATTTTGTCATTTATGTATATGCCATTTTCAATGACATACCTCAAGATAGCATGACATATGTGTACATCTCCCTAAACATAATCAAAATATTAGTAATAAATCCTTCATTGGATCATTAGTAGTGTGATTTAATAAGGAAAACATATGAATAACACTTCCAACAATATAAATATTTTAAAAAAGAGGTATGATCAACTTGAATGGATACACCTTGGAACATGTTTTCCAATACGGAAAGGAATTTTTTTACCATTTGGCTCATTTTCTCCCCACATAGAGATAAACTTGGAGAAAACCCTCTTATTGCCAAAAAATATTTTCCAGATCACAAGAATGTTAAGCCATGAAATTTTATTTTTTGGTCACCAGGTTTGTCATCGTCTCTTCCTCTTTCTTTTGCTATATATTTCATACATGGTTTTCTTAGAATTTTGGCTATAGGGACCCATGTACTCAAATTGTAGTCACTGCAACACTTTTTTATACACCAATTCTCAAAATATAGGCATATTAATGCTAGCCTCTGATTAGGATAGAGCATTATGACAGAGCGTTGAAGGGTTTCCTTTTAAGAAATAGTGCATGGGAAGTCCTACTTTGACCTATTTTTTTTCACATAATGAGATATTGAAGAGATCTAATGATAATTTTATGGGTATTTCATGATGATTGAGGATAGCAAGAGAGAACATGGATCTTATGATGATGTTGCAATAGCATATGCAATATTATTAAGAGCTTTGCGCAGTTATGGACTCTTGAAACTTTTCGAGACCCAACATTTAAGGGGGCCACCACAACTTCTGGAGAGGATCATTCGGTGTGGGATTCTATTGAGCAACACTTTGAGATTTAGGCACAAGTGTTAAGAAAAGAGGTGGACAATGTGTACTTTCTCAAGGGCTTATCAAGGGGAGTGACCCTAGTCAAGGTATCCCAAGGGAGATTAGTAGTTAATAGATCAGTGGAAGAGTGGATTCTAGTAGAATGCACTTCCAATGGCTAAAACGAAGGTGGAAAAATCACAATTAAGGAAGTGATAGATATCCCACTTTAAAGCACCCTTTTCACCTTCACCCGGATGGCGGGTACAACGACTCACCATATGGCTCCAAAAATTCAGGTGGACATAGCAATGCAGTGTCTCATTTCAATAGTATTTTATTAGACTGAAGGGCTACTTGTGAAATTTATGGAGCCGTTGACAAAACGTCCAATAGGAAATTAGAGTATGTTTCGATATAATAGTATCATGTTCTCTTTATTCTTCAAAAGAGTTATGATACTATGACCAAAAGTCATACCAGCAAGATCGGGGAAGTCAACACCATGTATGGATAGATGGACTAACTATCTATCAAGATTAGGGGGTAGAGCAACCATTCAAGCATATGACAATGACTACTTCCAATGACTGGATAATCAACATGTGTGGATCAATGGTTATGGATATGAAAGAGAATACTTACATGAAAACAATAGCATGATTCCCTCCTCGTGAGAAGTTGGGAGATGTCGGTAAGTGATTTTTTTAATGTTTTATAATGTTTTTAATTTGAGAATACAATAATTGTTAACATGTTTTATGACATAGATGTCACAATACTAAGATGTGATGGAGATTCCCCTTATCACCAACAAGGATATGCTATAGTAGTGGAGGCACAATTACTATGAGGGGATATTGATGAGGAGGAAACCAACCACAATAAGCTTAGGAAAGTGCAATAGAACCTCAGTGGCTTAGGATGGGTGTATCACTCAATTGACTAAATGATATAACCCGACATATGCAGTGCTATACCATTGGCATGTCTAGCATTATGTGTTGGCTTCTCCATTTAGTGGCAAGGATGGCCATGTGATACTGGCCCATTGTGACTTAAAAAAAAATGTGTGTGGACATTAGTGTATGTTTTGTTAGAGTTGGATTTTCCAATGCCTCATTTTTCCTATAAGATAAGTATGGTGAGTTGTAAGCTCACATAGGGACTTGGATTTCTGTAGTTGTCATAGTTGTCATAGTTATCCTTAACCGACACTCTCTTCTCTACTGTTATATAATGGAGGTATTCTATGTAATTCAACACAATATTGTGAGTAATAGAATACCCAAACAGGATTGAGGCCCTACTGAATTATTTTTGAGTTTAGTAATTTTTTTATTATCTTAAATGGACTTTTTGTTTCAACAAGGTCTTGAAATTCTTTGAGATATATAAATCTGTCTAGGAGATAGGTTTCAAACTATCAACCAGAATTTTGTTTCTTTGTGATAATGTCTGATCAAATCTGAGTTTGACATCCTTGTGAGGGCTCTTTGCACTCTCCTTTAAGGGTTTTGTAGTAAGTTATGTGGGATTGGTTCTCCACCTCCACGCACAAGTAAAACCACCTTTCAAAAGTGTGGCTACCGGCTTTAAATCGTGGGAAGACCATTTACCTAGTGAAGTTTCACCTTTTGTCCTCATGGCTGGGTGGTAGCTTGCCTGCGATGTCATGCTATCACACAATCTCATTCCAATTTTGGCGAGATACACACTACATTGGAGGAACAGTGAGGAAACATCAGGGAATGATGATTGAAATACAAAGATACATCTACATTTCTCGTGCATGTTTTGTTGGGCTCTGCCAAACTGTTGTGTGAGAAGTTCTTTATGGAGCAGTGAATGGCGAAATTTGTGGAAGCTCTGCAACCACCATTCAAAGCAGCTAGTGGCTTCAGCACTCTCTAACCCACCCATTTCGATATGAGTGTCTTGATGGACTTGGATTTCCTCTTAAAATATGTAAATCTCGGCTCCCTTTCCATAGGCTTTGGGATTTCTTAGTTGTAGAAACTATAGGAGGCAGAATGTCTCATGATGGGATTATCAATGGGACTATAATTACTAGGCCTCCCAACTCATCTTTGGCACATTTCTTATGGTTTAATTGGCGGGGTTTTGATCAACCCTAGAGTGAATAACTACCATTTTAGAGATGATTTTTTGCTACTATTAAATGGCGGTGGTGGTCGTGGCCTGGTGGTTATTTTCACCCATTTTTTATGCTTCAATATAGCGCTCGCAGAAAATGGTATGGGATATTGTTGGTGCACCTTTCTTCTTTATTGAAGTTGCCATTATTGCATGCAGTTGAGGGTTTTCACACCCCTCATTTGTGACCACACATTAATACTATAATTTGAAATTCTTTTCAGAGAAGCAGAGTTGAGCCAAAGGGGCACCGATCATGTTCTTGTACAACTTAGTTAAAATTTCAATGGACCAGAGCTCAGGATTCATTGAAGAGACCAACCACTTGTAGCACTTGTCGAAGAGAGTTATGGTTGTTGGTTTCTAAATTTTCTCGTCACTACCTCTAAGTCGATCAATTATAAGGCCCGAGGGGAACATATTTAAATTACAAGTGATGCGTGGTTGATTATAGGAGTCGTTGGATCTACATAGAAAACTTTTGGATCATTGGCTCATTGGATTGAATGGTAATATTTTTGGTTTGTTGGTTCCATATCTGAAGATAGACATTATGCTGCATATTTTCAACTGTCTCCAATAGGATCATTGAAATCCCCCTCAATTAACTTTGATCTGGTAGTCTCTTCCTAGCCAAGTGGTGGATTGCATGAAAGCCTCGGGCGAGATGAGGTGAGAATAGTTTTTCCCTATGGTACTATTGCCAAGTTGGAAGTCATACCCATCTACCCTATTCACTGTTTGGTCACTCACCTCTTTCTCCTTCTCAATGGAGAGATCTGCACCTCCCATCTATAATCTGAACTAGGTTCACTAACTAGGTTGAAGAAGCACCATTTAATTGTTGGTGTTTATTTGAAAAGTTTTTTACCTATCAAAAAATGGGGATATTACCTTGTAAAGTCTTGAGGAACAAAAAACGAAAATATTTCCATTTCGTTGACATTGCAATGTGTTGAGGTTCTTCAAACTAATAACATGGATATTCATTGGTTACTCATATATGAGGATTTTCGCGCTTTGTAGTGAAACATTGTTCTTGTTGTCACTATTAGCCTTGTTTGGAGTAGCTTCGGTGGCTAGTAAAAACATATTTTTCAATTTGGTGTCATGAAAATGTGGGTATTTTGTTGGTCATGAAATCCTTTTTGATTGGCTAGCTATGCAAATCTAGCCATATTAGTTTGATTTGTTTGATTTGTTACATGATTGGAAAGGTAAAGATGTTGTTGTAATCATTATTATTGTTGTTTTGTAAAGTCTTCCTTCTATAAACATATTTTCTAGCTTTGTGTTATCAACAAGGGTAAAAGATTGCAGAGAAGAAAGCACTAGATGAACTTCTTAAAGAGGTCCTTCAATTGGAGTCAGTTCTAACTCTATTGCAAGTAGAGAATGCAACTCTTAAGAATAGGTTGCAAACATCAATAGATAAGAAAATCAATAAGTTTTACCATATGGATTGAACCATGCAAAAATATTTTGAGATGCTTGCAGATGAATTTCAAGAGAAGATTGATCTCCTTGATGAGTTCGAGGAGGAAGTTGAATATTTTTCTCACTCAAGAACAATGTTATGGAAAGCAATTAGAATAATAATCAACATGTTATGGAAAGTAATTGTTTAAAAGAAACAATGTTGGAACAATATCAACTTTTGAAACAAAAATATGATGCATTGCAAAACAAATGATTGACAAGGATGAGGTCATTTGAAAGCTGCAAGAGTCTAAGGAGTAACTGGAATTGGAAGTTAGTAGTCTTCATAAATTTGAGATGAAGAAAGTTGATGTTAAGGTTCCAAGTTCTCCTTCTTCCACACTTGATGATGTTGAAGACAAGCTTGATGTTGATGATCATGACTCATCAAATTTCTTTGTCACACCAAGTTTTGAAAACCGTACTATTGGTATTAGGTCTCGATTGCTAAGAAAAATGGGATATACCAGAGGAGGACTTGGGAAGAATGGACACAGAATTTTTGCTCCTTTTAACCCTAAAATTAAAAGAATTTCAATGTGAAATTGTCATTTCCTTCTGAGTCCAATAGTGAGGCATATATAAATTTTATGCTTTTGAATGATTTTTTTATTTTTTATATATTAATATTTAATTTTAAATTATTTCTATTTTTATAAAATATATTTATTTTTTATGAAAATATTTATTTAAAATTAAAATTTATATTATAAAAAATAAACTTAATTTAATTATAAGCTAAAATCATAAGCGCACTCAAAGCTAAAGGTCAAAGGCTATGGCCCACCCCACATTTAACTAATTAAACTCACTTTATGTTTCATTCCTCGAGATATGGATAGTTTAATCCAACATTTAAAAAGTGATTGAGTGATTTAGGAGCCCCCTTTGCCATTTGCGGTTAATAGGGGGGTCCGGAGTTGGAAGTTTTAGAAACCACGAAATTGCCAACCCCCCACTTCTAGTTATTCGGGACTTAAAATCCCAAACCATTTACCAGTAAGGAGGGGGCTCGAAAACCATACCCAGTATTAATTAGAACTTTATATGGTGGGAATACTCTTATGAAATAAATTTATTTCAAGATGGAAGGCAAAGTGGCTAAAATGGAATTACAGGTTAATATGTTATAACTACACGTAAAATAAATTCTTGGTGAATAAAGGAGGCTTTGCAATCATATATTGATGAAGTTAATGTATAGGAGAGCAAAAATATATTACATCAATACATGTGAAATTGAAGTCCAAGTTACAAAAGTAAGAATAATTTGCTAGCATGGTGAGATCAAGTTAAAGATGTGAAATAAGCTTGAGGTGAAAGTAAAGAGCAAAGTAAAATACTCTACCAACTATAGAAAACAAGACATGGATTTACAAAACCACATATGGTTTTTTAATCTGTAAATGAATTTCACAAAAAGGAAATTTAGAGTGTGAAAGAAAAGATTTTTTACAAGGAAGGAGAAACACGACATGGATTTACAAAACCACACATATTTTTGTAAACACATGAGAAATAGAAACACGACATAATTTCAAATAAGTTGATGAATTTATCCATAAATTTATTATTTGAGGTGATACTTTCTGAATTTATTTAGTAAATTCATGAAAATACCAAAATTATTCACGGAATATTTGAGAACATTTATGATTTTTGAAATTAGTGAAGCATTGTTAAAAAGTGCCATAAAAGGATTCCAAACATATCTTCAACAATAGCTTCACAAACCCTAGATTTCAAGGCACAAAAATATCAATTGAAAGGAAAATGGCAAAAACAATAGCTCTGGGCTTTGAAGGCAGGAAGATATCAGCATTCACAACATCAAAAGATCAACAAATTGAGGATCATTCAACAGATTTACAGCAGTCATTCAACCAACTCCATATTTCGAGGTAGATACTTGCAATAGTTCCAGATGTCATGCAACTAATAAGGAAATATTATTTATTTTTAATATACAGTTTAGAATTTCATTCCAAGATTATTGTAACAGTTTAGGGGATATTTAGTCTATATACTGTTTTATTTGTAATAAAAAAGGGTGGGCTTTTGATGCTATGACTCTACACTTTGTAATAGCTTCTCTTTTTTGATCTCTAATGAAAGCCTTATGGATCTCGTTTGATAGAATTTTGTTTTGCTTGTATGTTTTTCTAGTATTTCCATATCTATTTTTTGCACATGTTCACATTATTATAGAAGACCTGGGTAAGAACTGATTATGTTTCAATCTCTCTGAAATCCCCTACAGATTTATAATTGTCTAAAGAGATTAGTATGGAAGACTCTTTGTCTGATCTAGCTCCTCTTTGAAATTGGTTATTGTTTTCCCATCTATTTTCTCCTCAATATGTTTTGTTAGGTTGTAGAGATCTTCTACATGCATCCAAATCTTCCTAGTTGTTAAGTAATCAATCTGGCTGCTCAATTATTAGGAATCTCCTTACATTCTTCTGTCAAATTCTAATACAAATCAAGTCGTTCTATCAGGATGGAAGTTGACACGTTTATAAGGGACCCTATGAGAGAGGCATTTAATATGAATAGGGATTTTCATTACTCGTCAACCACCCCAAATTAAAACCATAAATCTGGCCATTGTGCTTCAAAGGTTGTTGTTCAGTGACAAGTGAACAACGTTAAACAAATCCTCGTAACAACTGAGGGAGCCCCCTCTGGTTCAAGGGCCACTTGAGCCTAAAGAATAGTTGAGTTGGTTTCCTAGCATAGTTTTTGTAGCCAAGGACTACCTACGGGAAATAGGTACAACAGGGGGGAATTCACTGATAATGAAGACTATTGATTCTCGCTCCTTCTGCAGTTGTGTTTTAGGGGGCACAATTAGACGGTGACAAATATTGTTTCTTTCATCGGTGTGATGGTGATGGTGTTTAAACAACTTCAGGAGTGATGTTGTACGATGTGTGAACCAAGTTTCCATATTTACATGCCTCATTGGGTATATGTTGGTTGATGGTGTTGCTTCTATTTGAATCCCTTGTCGTGGTTCTTTATAGGAACCTAGTTTCTCTCAAGTTTTTTTGGGAGAAGTTGATAGTCTTTGCCACCCTTGTTCCTCTACAAAAATCCTACTTTAGAGATCGACTGACCTCATTGAGGTTTCACAACTCTCATCTTCAGATTTTTAGTGCTTCAACATTTCATACTTTTTGATGGGAGAAGGCCTGTGTTTTTTCATTAAGTGGATCATTAAGGGATCTACAATTTTAGCTCCATGATAACTTGAGCATTTACATATTTCTCTCTTTTGGGGGGGAACTTTTTTCCTATGGGTGTTTCTCTCTTTCTCCGCTCATGAGAGTTTGTACATGGCTACCTAATCATGCCTTGTTGTTGCGATTCATTCTTTGTTTTGTTTTTTCTTTACCTACTCCCTATGATTCACTTAAAGGGGGTTGTTAGAGTTGGCTTTCCCAACACCTCATTTCCATATTAGCTAAGTATGGCGAGTTGTAATCTCACATAGGGACTTAGATCTGTCCAGTTATCGTAGTTATCCTTAATCGACACTAGGTCTCCTCCATTGTTATATAATGATGGTCTTCTATGTACTTTTAAACAAAATTATGAATAATATAATACTCTAACATGTGTGACAAGCATATGAGCCTAGACCTACGAGCCCAATTTTTCCACTGTACTAGTTTTTATATATTATGATGATGTATGTAAAATATTTTCTATATTTGTGTGTGTGTGTGTGTTTCAGTATTTGACTCATGAATTTTATAATGATGTGTAATGGATACAATGTTTCTTATTTACATGCATGTTCAATTATCTTAATTATAGATGTGATAAATGCCTTTCCAACACAAAGTTAGCAAACGAATCAACCAATGCATTAGAAATCCTATGGATATGTTAATAAATGATGTAGTGAAGTGAACATTCAAGAAAATGTACCATGAGATAGACCGAAATAAGAAAGGATGTTGAACATTATAATTGTGATTCAACTATGATACAATGAGTTGAGAGTTTAGGTTTACTAGCAATTAAGGGAAACCTAGAGCTACAACATCAGTTAAAATTTCAATGGCGATGATGTATTCCACAATGTTGTTGGTGGTAGGACCAAGAAAGATGCCCCCTAAGCTCAAAAAAATTTCAATGGGTTAAAAGAACATCCACGCAACAAAAGTAATTCTCTAGGAGGTACAACTAACATAGTTAGCATATCCTACATACATAGAAGAGGATATGGAAATGGAAAACTAGGTACTAAAAATGATAAGCATTAGACAAAAATGAGACACACACGGTGAACAAAGTTAAAAAGACATATTGCATACATATGTATAAGGCACTATGCGTAGAGGACTATGCATAGTAAAACTTGAGAGGGATCCCATGGGGGGCACTACAACAATGTACCCATCATGATCAATATATGTTTTGGATAGGTGCACAACCAATAGTCCACCTAGACATGATGAGTACTATTTTTCTTGATGATAGGATTAGTGTTAGGAACCCAAGTGGGATATCCATGAGGTGAACCCATATGAAGCAAGTGTGTGGGAAGCCATGGATTAATAATACAAATCATTTCATATGAATGAGTGAGGATGTTTTGGATGATGGGAGAAAGAGTAATATAAATAACAATATCATCACATGGATGATTCACTCTAGTAATAAAGTTATCCATGACCCCATGTTTCTTAGGAATGTCGATGATAATATAAGAAGAAAATTTCTCAAAGTTCCCATCAAAGAACACATAATGGTTTGTTATGGGAACTTCCACCCAATTGAAAATATGTAAAGAAATGAGTGTATGAAAGTATACATTTAAGTGTTCCAAACAGGGGACATATGATGAATGGAGAGGCATTTCTTCCCAAGGTGGACAAAATATCATAATAGCTCTCAAGTGTTGAAAATTAGGTTATAGTAAGAGGGCGGGGGTGAATGAGTATTAGGGAATATTTAAACAATTATTTCCAATTTAAACTTTTCAATTTACTTGGAAAACAAACATGTAATCAACATCATAAATCTAGTACAAATGAACCACATTGTAGCATCATAAACAAGAAGACCAAATGTAACACATAGAGATATTGGATGTACATGGAAACTCATAATGGGAGAAAAAAACAAATCTTATTTTGCTATGGTAAAAATCTAAAACCACCTATTTTGATTACATCAGGTTTCGTGACCAACCATTCACATGAACCTCCAACTCCCTAATTTGTCTTATGGGCCCTAACCAATAAGAAGCACCAACACCCTAATTTGCAAGAACGCACTTGCAAGATCCATTGTGACCCTATTTATTTCATTAGGACAAACCAACAAGAAACACAAACTTATTTATTGTTTCCTAGGCACCCACCTAAAGAAAGCACGGACCCCCAATGTCCAAGAGACAACTGATTAAGGCTATGGGCCACTATTTTATCTCATTTTCAAACTTCGATCTACTGGTGCTTTGTTCATACTTGCTTCTCTCTACAATAACTCTCACTCAGCCTAATAACCCATTTTTCAACTTAGCATCCCTAGTCTCCACTTCTCATCTACAATTTTTTTCTCATTCATATTTGATTGCAACTTTTCATATATATTCCATTCTCACATAGTCACATCCCATACAAAGACTCTTATATACTCGGCCTTCCCCTACACTTCAATAGCTACACACTACTTGTGTCAACCTTTGACCCTACAACACATTTAGTCATAGTGAAACTACCTCTCCATCCAATTTAGACTGCATTGATTATATATAAAAACAGTGTGCTATACTGAAGCTAGGCAAATGGAATTAATTTTATTTTACTTTCTTATTTTTTTTTGTTAATAATGATATCATGGTTATATTTCATTTTTCTATTATTTTCTATGGGAATGGTGTGCTACTATATTTGGAAATATAAATTCCTAAACAATACATCACCTAAGGAGGTAGCCCCCCCCTCCTTAGTTGTGTATTGTATGTAGCCTTATAAAATAATTCTATTTTCATTTCTATACCTTAGTTTCTTTATGTTTCCTCAAGTTGTCAATGGTTTTGTTGCAACTCATTGATTTCATAACTCAGTTTATTTTGTTGCAGCTTATCAATTGGATAAACTACTTAATTGTTATCGAAAATAAAATTTTCAAGTTACTTAGTTTTTGTACATTGTTACAACACACTAGTTCAATAAATTAGCATGTTTATATACACTACTACAATTCACTAGTCTAAAAAGTACTTATTTTTGCATGACTATGCAACTCACGAGTAAATATAATTGGATTTGTTCCCTTATGCTACAGATAAATCTAACAAATAATTTTTCTCTCTTATATTGTCGCAACTCATAGCTTTGTTTAAGAAAATTACTTTATTTTTAAAGATTGTCTTTCATTACTTTGTTTTGCATATTTACAATATTATCTTTTCAATGGGATTGGATTCTATCTATTGAAATTTACCAGCATTCTACTATTTCATATACATACTTGTTATAGGAATAGTTATGATCAACATAAACCTTGAACAAGTCACAACTTTACTATGTATGTAATTTTTTCTTTTCTTTTGTGATTTTCTTTCTACCTACATAGATGGTTATACTTTAGTGGGGAGTCACATCATTAAGCTTCCTAGGCACACTAGCTAGAAGTGTGCTATTTTAATTCTACAAGTGTGAATTTTAATTTCCTACAAGTGTGGTTTTTTTCCTTGGTGACTTGTAAAGTAAATTAATATATCACTCTGAAACATATCTAGAATACTACAACCTCACTCGGCACTTAACATTATTAGCCTAACATATCTAATGAACAACAATTCGCAAGTTCCATATGAACACTAGATTGATAATTAAATGTACAAATCCTTGAATTATCTACTAAACTATTAAAATGTAAATGAAGAGCCCATCACATATCTTACACTAATTTTATAGATCTTGTGGAGCCATATTATAATGGTGGAGATTGGCCAATCTAGCATTGATATTTTTTGAGGTTCACAAAATTTTCAACTTCTACATATCCATCTTCAAAATGGCCCTCCTCCAAGTAATTATAAATCTTGCTCCATTCTATACCCTTCTTCATCCTAGCCTTGTGTGAAGTATCTTAGAAGAAGGCTGAGTTGAGATTTTTATCCACATATTTCTCTTTGAATCTCACTTGCTTGCCCTTACCCTTATTTGTCACAATGTCTTATATGAACTTGTTTTTTAGGAAGGCATTAGAAAACATAAATTATAAAGAACCAAAGAATAGAAATTTATATCTAATAAATTACTTCGGAAAAAAGGATAATTCTAACCAAAACATTATACGACTGGGATACTTTGTTGACAATTATAATGGTCACTTGTAATTTAATTGTGCTTTAGATCTTTTAGAACAAAAGGTAAGGATTATAATGACAAAATGGTATAACAAGTTGGGTCCTTGAGTGGAAAAGTAGTTGTTAGACTTTTTAGCCATTTGAGTCTCTGCTTAGACTATTTAACACACTGAACTGGATCTGTATCTTCAACTTGTCCTGACGATGAACCACACTAGTTGGTTCGAAACGCGTCGACAAATGATGAATTATGTGATTTTGCCGAAAATTCTCTAAACAAATGTTATGGATCACAGAAGTCTAAATTCATTGAAGTTTTCATAAACTCGGAAGTTATGTTGTAATTTTAATGTTTTAGGAATATATCAATTCATTTCTAGTGCACTAACATTTGAGAATCCAAATTTTAAATGCAAGACAAGGTAGCTTGGGATTTCAACTAGGCCCAACAAAATATGTCCTTTTCCATTAGTTAACCTTTCAAGATAATAGGTGTTGAAAGTTTCTAGTAAGTTATCGGTTGAATTTGTTTTGATATATATAAAAAACAAATAATCATTCAAAAAATATAAATAAATATCAATTAAATTATTGACAATACGTCAATTTGTGGATTTACTATATGTTTAGATATTAGTGTATTAGGTTACCAAGATGTTAGAGTAGTGGTTAATGGGTTGTTGGATAGTGGGAAATACAACAAATAATTAAAAAATAAGAATCTCAAACATTAATAAGACTTGATATCATATTTTAATTAATAGAAAATATTTCCATCCAATGACTATAGTTAATCAATTTTTTTACTAAGAGGATGTTGGGATATTAGGTGATCAATGTTTTGAGAGATCAGGAGATTGAGTTATGAATATACCAAGATAACAAGAGATTGAAATATATTGTATTGACTCAGTAGGAGATCAAGAGATTCAAGTACAAGAGATAGCGATAACAATGTATTAGGGGACCAAGGATCTAGAGATTGAGATATTTAAATAACCTCATGATATTGAAAAATTTGAATAACATCTACTAATTGTTGAAGAATTTTTTTCCTTGCGTCATTAAATTATATGTTATAATTTTATCAAGTATTTTGGGATTATGGGTATTAGGTGATTCACAAATCAAGAACATTATATAATCTATAATACTAATATTCCCTAATATGTTTATAATAATTGATGATATTGTTAACACTCCATAGTTTTCTTAGGTTGAGAAGGAAACTGAGGTAAACACAAACCACTTTTAAAGTTGGGATCTATCCATTCCAGCTTTAGAGAGGGCTCTCTCTATACTATTTTTAATCTTTTTGTTTAGATTTTAGGCTAGATATGAAAGGACAAGAAATATTTTTTAAATTTTTTGTTGTAAAATGGAATAGAAGTCCATTGGGCATGAAGTCATAAACTTTTCATTTATTAGTTAAAATAAATAGAGGAGCAGAAAACAAGACAAGGTAGGCAAACTCTTGGATCTCCTAGAGAAGTTGTGGTGTGAATGAGATGAATAAGAATTAGGATCAATTAAATATAGAGCATACATAGATGAATTCTATACTTAATGTCAGAAGGAAAACATTGAGAATTCTTAACAAGCCAAAGAAGAGTATTGTAAGTAAATTGGACTCTTAATCTTCTTATAAAGAAGTTAAGAAGGAAAACATTCATGTAAAACTTGAAAGGAAAACAGATTTACGAATAGGGAAACAACACCATTTTCTTGACACAAGAATCCATAAACCAAACTACCTATGTATTACTGAATTGATTACTTGAATAATATATTTCACTCCTTACAGAAAAATATTTTATTCTTGCATAATCCAACCCTTACTAAGTGTTTTTACAAAACATTTACAGATTTCCTATGGAACTAACTTCAGATCTCAAAAAGAAATTCATTACAAAATAATATCTATCAAAAGATGTAGATATTTCTAAAATAGAACTAAGAAATAGGAATTTTGGACCAATTCAATTGTTTTGTTGACACTTTTGAGGAAAGTTATTGCTGATTGTAGCTACTTTTCTACTCCTTCTTTTTTTCTATTCCCAACACTGTAGGATTTTTGTTTGCCTTTATTGAGCTAGCTCCAACAACTTATCCCACTGATCTTCACTAGGAATGGAAAAATTCACCATGCTTTGAAATCTCTCATCTAATTCTGTGTATATCTGGAAATTTGGTTTGTTTAAAAAAATAGATGATGGATTTGATGTTGAATGAAGAGATCATGTTGTATTCCTTCCATGAAAGCTTCTCCACTTATAGTTCCTCTTACTTTAGTAAACTTATATGCATCTACAACAATATTGCATAATTCACCTTGATAATTTTCTAATGGAATCAATTTTCCATTAGAAGCTCTTAAGGTTGGGAGCCCTTTCTCTTGCAATAAAGAAATTTTTTGGTTAAATACCTTAACCTGCGATTCCAATTATTTGTATTTATTCTCCAGTTGCACCATGAGATTCCTCTTTCTTAATACTCTTTTTACCTCCATCATTGTGCCTATTTTGTCTTGAATCTCGAGTTCTTCAAGCTCTTCCTTAGTTTTAGAGTTCAACATTTTAATAATTATATTTGCTTATGCTTGCTTGTGATCTATTTCAATTTTTGTTTGTTCAATTGCAACCTTGATACTCAAATATGATCTGAATGGATGACCATAATTCTATGATTTTTGCATTTATGTTATGCCATATACTCCTTTTGGCCTCTGCCACCATCTGAGTTGTTAGAGATTGATTCTCATATTTTTGAATTTGTTGTGTCACTTTGATATTATTTTGGACCTTTTTCAGGTATGCATTATCTTCTTTTATCTTGTTTTCCTCCATTTTTGTGAGTGCTGCCATAAATTTCTCATTTTCCTTATTTGTTAATGATAATTCTTGCAAAGCTTAGACTAGTTTCTCAGAAGAATCTGAATCTTTTGCTTGTGTTGTTTGTTGTACCTCTTATTGTGTTGATGTACTAGCTTTTAATGTACGTGTTTCTTCCAATTGTTCCTTTTCCTTCATGAGGGTTTCCATTTCCTTTTCCATCTTCTTGATTTGAATGTTCTGTTCAACTATTATTTTGAACAACTTCTCTTTCTCCATTTCTAGATTGGTTACTTCTTTGGCCCAAGGGTGCTCTGTGGTTGGAATATTAAGTTGTTTCTTGAGGGTTTGAATATCTGATTTGTTTTTATTATTATCTCCTCGGCTGCCTTGACATTACTAGGATCATATCCTAGTTTGATTATTATATATTCTAAAGCTTTAGTTCTAGTGTCTTTGGTCAGAGAAGACATTTGTTCTATCTTCTATTGTGAATGCATATTATTTAGAGAGACTTGCAACTTTGAAGCAGCCATGGCTGAAGTGGTGAGTGCTGAGTAAATCATATCACTTTCTTGCTTGTAAAAATAAATTTGATTGATTGCATGAAGATTTTTGGTATCAACAAAAAATATTGAAGCTGTGTAGACTTCTGCACTTATGGGGATTGGAACGGTAGGTTCCAAAAAAGCCATTTGGAACTACCACTTTTCTGTGTCAAATGCAGACAAAAAATTGTGTTGAGTAGTAGTAGTCTGCTTTCAAAACTTTGAATATGTTGAAGCCTTCAATGCTTCATTCTTCTTCTTGATCTCCCTGTATCTGGAAAAAATGTTTTGTTGTGCTAGAATCTGAGATGTAGAAGACATAGGTGACTCAATTGACTCCTCAACACATGTGAAGGAAGTGGTTGGAATACCTCTCAAAACAATTGTAGTTTGCTCCTGTGAATCTTTTTCTTCTGAGGATTCTTCTTAGATATTTATTATTTGAGCATAATCTTTAGTGTCAGTCTTAGTATTAGTCTTTGGGTCCTTCTTTTCCTCTTGAAAACATGAAATTATGTAGCTTGAGCTTCTGAATTTGTAGGGGACATACTTTCCCTAGGTCTCTCGATCTCTTTGTCCTTTGGAATAGGAGTTTGCAGAAATGGTTGACTAACAATTTGTTCTCCAGCCTCCTACAGTGTATTCTCTATACAATGCTCCTAATTGACATACTACTCTATCTTAGATCTAGGTGTATATGCCTATGGAGTGGTCTTCTTCTCAACTCTCAGCTTTGAAATTATCCCAAATGGATCATAAGACCATGTGAAGTCGAGCTTAAGCTTCAATTGTTTTAGTAATTCATCCACTTCCTTAGATGCTACTCTAGTGCCGAACATGTGATTTCAATTTGAATTGTGATTTCCTTTTACTTGACAAAAATTGTAGGTCATCCATGTTTAGCATCTGTCTAATGTATTCCAAGGAAAAAATCCTCACTCGCACAAACATTGACAATATATAGGGTGGAAGCTCACACCCATGTATTCAAATCCTTGTATAACTCTGGTAGAGATACTAGTCTCCCACTTTATCTTGTTCTGTAATATGCAAAACCTTCTTGATCTCTCCTGAAATCCTTGGTATAATATCGTTGCTAAGAAGACACAAGGATGTATGTAAAAACTGATCCAAAAAATTGATGAATGAATAATCTTGTGAATTCCTTCTCACTAAAGAAGTCGAGTGAATGGCTGATAGTGGACCTTCATGATCATACATCTTCTACCTGAACCTATCTTCTTGATAGAATAACATCAAATATACTAAGAGTAAATGGTTTTTGAATGCGCCTTCAGCCTTGAATTTCATAAACTGCTCATGTATAACATCTGATAAGTACTGACTATAATTAAAAATGAGTGATGGTTTCTGACCAACTAAAAAAATTGATAAAAACCCTAACACTACCTCATCTACCCACTAGTTTGTGTGATAACCTAATAGCCAAGTAACCTTGGAAATGACTTGTCTTGACATCTTAGGGAAAATAGAAGTAGAGTATTGGGGATTTGTTTTAGGCAATTCAGAGTTTTCACAGAGAAAACATTCAAAAATATGGGGTCACTAGGGGAAGGTAAGATTTTTTTATATCTCCATGAGTACATGAGTAGAAAATGGATGTAAAGAGGTTTGAGTACTAATCTTGAGGATTTGACAAATGGCTTATGGGTAATTAAGAATAGGATCCCATTTTTCTGAGCAATTACTGCTTTCTAGCTAGGGAGGTACTTGAGATGACACCACATAGTGAATTATGGGAAAACATGAGTCCACCGAAAGGTAAATTGAGGTAGAAATGATCTCTACATATTTAACTCATGAGTGTGGCCTAAATACTTTTGTTTTTCCCAATTACTAAGCTCATACAGATCAAACTCACATTGAGTTTAGGCTATAGTGTACCGGGTATCAATCAAAGGGGACTTATCTAAATGAGGGACACGATGTAACATAGGATTCTCATCAGTCATTTCCCCTTTCCTTTATGCGAAGAAATTTTTAATTTCATTGACAAATTCAAAAAAACAATATTACAAGATCGTAATCTGATTACTTGCAGAAAGGGAAAACTTTGTAGAGGGTACTTGAGGACTTAGGAACCTTCAATATGAATGTGCATGGACGAAATAAATAGCTAAATGGGATAATGCACACTAATATGAGATTTTTATAATAGGAATTGAGGGCAATTAACGGGATTGTTACCATTTTGGAGCGTAACATTTATGAATTTTAGACATTGGCGGGAGAAAATTTAATGGGCATCGACAATATGACTACTAGTGGGAAATTTGAGAGCTAACGGTTATATGACATGGAGGATGGGTGACATGGACAGAGCTGTAAATAATGGGTGGAGAGGATTGAGCTAGAGAAAAGGGGCCAAAGGAGCATTAAATGGTGGGTTTTTTTTTTTGGTGAGGGGGGGGGGGGGGGGAGTAGGAGTGGTAGGCACTAAAGGGATGGGTCTCACATAAATAAATGTGGAGCCACCATGTTACCTCACGTTGTTTATTGTAAACAACATTTCGAGCCCCTCCCCTGGTTAAGTGTCGAAAGGTCCACGGGGTGGGCAGGGGGTCCAAACATCCTCCCTCACCATTGATGCGGGCAAGGACGATCTCAAACCTTCAAAAGTGAAAACTCTTTCAAAATTTTGATATACTTTAACTATTGGCAGCATTTGTACTAGCACATCCCTTTGGGGTTTTATTATTTATTATTTATTTATTTTCTTTTCCCCTTTAACCTTTATTTTTTCTCTTTTCTATTTTTTCATTTCTCTTCTAATTTCCTTTTTCTTTTCAAAGACTAAACAATGTTAAATTGAAAAATAATTTACAATATCCTAGTGGGATAAATGGATAGATAACCATACCTTGATTACTATATTTATAGGACCCTAACAGATATTATTCTCAATATTTAACCTAAGCATTGAATATTATCGAAACAAAAGGATAGCAGGACTTAAGGGTAGTCAAAACTTTGAATGTTTTTATTACTAAGGGTTCAAATATTATTATTCCTTAAGAATTTTAGCACTAATGAATATAAAATCAAACTATAACACCATAAGCTTTAAACAATATAAAATTTAAAATAAAAGTATGTAATTCTAACTTTAAATAAGGAATTTATAATATATATATATATATATATATATATATATATATATATATATATATATATATATATATATATATAGTTTCCATTATTTTACTAAATATATATAATAATGAGGGGTTGTTGTATATATCAAAACATGTTTTAAGCCATGAAAATTTCAAATTGTTAAAGATTATTATTCTCTTATTTTAGCATTAGAAAGATGAGTTTAATCTTTAAGGACTCTAACTTTAGCTTGTATCACTTGTAAACAAGTGAAGATTGATGTGAGAGATTGAGGTTATGTTTTCTTTAATAGTGATTATTAGAGTGCTAAGTAACTCTAATAATTTGATAATTCACTACATTTGAAAAAATAAAGGACATCTCATGGTGCAAATAGATACACCTACAATCAACTTGACAATAGAAAAGGGCTTCTTGCAACCGTACCCTTTATTAGTGAGATTCGATAATTTGAATTTGAACTTAAAAATTTGAGTGTTTCAAGTTCAACCACTAGATATGTAGAATGCAATTAAAATATGTTTGATTTAGCACTAATGAAATGAAATATGAAAAAGTATATTTCTCAAAATTGATTCCAATTTTGAAGGTGGATTGATGTAAACTATAATTAATGGTTATTGAGAGTTGTGAGAGAATGGATATGTAAGTTGACAAATTGATTGCTTGAATATGAATAACAATTACTTGATCATTCATACTCGATTTACATTAAGTGTATGTGGTTGAATTTGATTAACTTTCCTTCAATTGTAATGGTTGCAATGATCCTTGGATATTTCTTCCTGTAATTTGATGCAAAGACTAGGAAAGAAAAACACCATGACTCTCATACAATCCTAAGAAATGGATCACTATAAGATATGAACAATAATATGATGGAAAATGCGTCAAACAATCTATTATATTCACAAGAAAGTTACAAATATTTATTAAAATGGGTGATGCCACCTCAAGGAAACATCTTTTTAGATCTCAACACCTTGCTCTATGACTAGGCTAGAAAATCCTAACTAAGCCATTGAGTCATTACTCAAGGAAAAATTATTATTATCACAAAAGAATTATTCAAATAAAGGTCACAGTAATACTTATTGATTGGTGATGTAACTTATAGGATAACAATAAGCTAGGGAGGGCATGTAATGGATATGGGTAATAAAAATTTGAATGGCTCCTTATTTTACACCCAAAAGTAGATTGAAGAATAGGGAAAGTAACATATATGATACTTAGTTTAAAGATAGACTATAATTTATTATAAGGAAAACCCTCAGTGAGCCATAATGATACAAACAGACACTACAAGATTGGATTGCAGTAGTAAGATGATGATAAAAGAGTTCATTATGGCCCTACATGTCTGTTTGATTACCATAAATTCTATATAATGGTTCCCATAATAATGTCTTTATTATTAAATCCACAACAATATGTGGTTTGGGAGAACCAAATTACACTGTGGTGAAAAGGGAAAAAATAATCCATTGATTACAGGTTTCTTATTCCAGATTTTGAGAACAACCGACTTAAAGTGGGAGAAATGAAAAAGAAGGATCATCCATTAATAGTGAGAGAACATGAGTTCAACTTAGCTTGACTAAAGCCCAAAGGAGAGTGTCCATTTCTAGCTCACTAGATTCATTGAGAGTCTAGTGGCAAGAAACCATGCTAAAGGGTAGAATGTTGAGATTCAAGGAATTACAAAGGGATTTGAAGGTATAAGCAAGCAATCCATTTTGAAGCATCTATATAATATAGATGAGAAATTAGAGGGATATAGAAAAGCCACTAGTAGCATTAAAACTCATGAAAAACTAGGTCACTTTCATTCCACACACATGTTCCTTTAGAAGAAGAAACACAAATAACTCTTTAGTCATGGACATTTACTAGCACTCTAAGGAGTTAATTGTCTACCACTTGGATTGAACCCAACTCTTTAACATATCAAGGAGGAACCACATTAATTAAATTACTTTTGGTAGTGTTTCCTTCTATGAGCCCTCCAAGGTTCAAAGAAGGTTATTAAGGATGCCACCAAGGAGAAATCATTGGTTGACCTTAATGGTAGAGAGAGAATCATTATAGGCTACTAGAAAGATGAATCCAACAATAGTCTTGTAGCCCATTCCCTTAAGCCCACAATGAGAGCCATCTACTAACCAAATAACAAATATACCCATAATGTCATCCATAACCTTCACCTCCCACTCCCTAGCAATGACTTCTGCAAGAGGCTTCATGATGTCAATTACCCTATAATAAACGCATTAAATGTCCAAATTATACTTCTATCCTTTCCATTACCACCCCATCAAAATAAAATTTATAATTTAAAAAAAGAATAATATTTATTAAATTATATATTTTTAAATTTTAATTTTTAATATTTCTTTTTTAAAATATTTCAAAAATTTATTAAATTCTTTAAAAATATTAGATTACATAGCTTGACTTATTTATATCATATTACATAATTTGCCTTATTTATATCATATTTCCAAAAAGAGAAAGATATAATAGTAAAAGAATTAACATTAGAATAAGACAATTTTAATAGCAATAATGTGATTTGCCTCTTTAAAATAATTTAAATTAATGAGTATTTTATTAAGTAGTTAAACATATTTATATCATTTAACGGTCAAGAGCTGATCCCTACTCACAAGAAATTATTAATCCAAAATAATTAGTATACATTGTAATCATTAACAGTCAAGTTGATTTTAAAAACTGATTCCTTGTCCCACAAACCATTTAATTTCTTTAAATAAAAAAGAACCCATTGCCACTGTCACCATCAAAGAATAAGAAACTTATTCATAGGGTCTTTAAACCTGTCACTGGTTTCGCTTTAGAAGAGGTCCAATTTTCTGGGCCTTAGTTAAGTTATCCAATAACCTATATATATTTTCCGATATTCCAATGCCCAAAATGGGCTTCAAGGACTTCTGCAGGCGGTAGGACTCGTTGGTAATGGCGAAGAATATTATCCTTAAACTCTAGGGATGCGTTCACGATGCATTTCATTATTCACATTATTCATCTGTACCTGTCTGTTAGGTTGTTTTCTAGTTCCGAGAAGTTTGTTATGTGAATCGAGATAATGAGATTCTTATTTTATTCCTGTCCGAAGTTCATCGTCGGTCGTAATATCTTTCGCTTCAGCGTACTCTAAATAGGCTGTAAATTTCCTCATAAAATAATAGAAATTTCCTTACAATCTGAGAATCTTTTTGGAAATTTGGATAATTGTCAAGTTTCAAAATAATAAGTTCAGAATTTTAATGCTAAATACATTTCCACCCTAAAAAAACAAAATAGCACTCCTGCCCGATATTCAGCAAAGTTTTGGCTCTCCCGGCAAATTTGGCCGTGTAGACAACGCCGGTTGTACGACCATAAAACTTTACTAACCCATTAAGTTTATTTATTTGTTGCCATTAAGTTTGACGGTGCTTTTCATGGAAATTGTGGCACCGCTGGCGTTATTCATATTCATAAATAGATATCAAACTCTGGGTGACCAACTTCCCATCAATTCTATTTGACCTTTTTTCAATAAACAACATTTCTGTGTCATTACCATTGAATACTGAGAATGTGGGCCTCCTGTTCATATCCCAGAGGGACCCGGAAATACCTGTGTTGGTGCAGCTCTAGCCTGAAATCTGTACCTGTAGTCTATCTGTATGTACTTGTCATTGCAGATCACACATCACAGATCATCACAAAGTCCACAAAAAGTGTATCAAAACTGCAATTGTACAAGAAATAATACTTATAACAGCTACTCCGTGGTGGTGGGCTAGTTAATTTCTCTGCAACTAAAACATGGTGGTGGGGTATAGCAGTGTTGCAATGGTATTGCACGTCACGAATTAAAATGTGATGCAGATCTTAAGAATTCTTTTTGGACATGGTGAATCACATTAATATAACCCGGTAAATGCATTAATTTATTACACTGGCAAACACGCAAAAATATTAGCATTGAAAAAATAAAAAACCTAGTCACACTAACGACAACCAATGACACTACGCTTTAATGTGCCTGCCTAATCTAATTTCTCTCAACTCAACAAAACATGTAATGTCGTGCATCACGCGCACTCTCATCGAGTAGTCAAATAATTTTCCAAACTGCTTCCAGGGAATGTATTGAATTCGAAACCCTTGGGCTGCATGGTTTACGTCACATCGAGTATTCAAATAATTTTCCAAACTGCTTCCGGGGAATGTCTTGAATTCGAAACCCTTGGGCTGCATGGTTTACGTCACGCACTACAGATTGAAAATGCATCGAAAGAGGGAACTGTCTCACCCGTGAACCCGCGTCTCGAAGTGATAAAGTCGTAAAGTCAGTGACTTCTAGACTTTCACATTTCAGTCTATTCATGGTTTTAATATTTTAAAGATTGAATTTAATATTTTAAAGATCGAATTAGAAAGATATGTAATTTAATTCACTGAGAAATTAAAGTTATATAGCTATATATAAATTAATGGTTGATATACCATCAAAATATTAGTTATATGTTATTAGATCAAGAGCTTCTCTATAGTATTGGGTAGATGTGTAGGTGTCAGATTTTGCAGTGATCATATTATAAAAAAAGATTAATTATAAATAATAAATAAAATAGATTTAGGAGAAAATAGAAATTTAATTGGGGATTGGACTCCCACATTTTGCAACCTGATTTTTTCCATGTATTCTTCTCTAATTATTCAAATTTACAATAAAAAACCAAATTAATAATTAATTAATAATTAATAATTTTAATAATGAGAATAAAACATTAAATTCCTTGATGGGTCTTTTGGCTCCATTTTAATGGTAAGTAAAATTAGTTTTTTTATTATATAATAATTAAAATAAAAATTGAAATAAAATATAAATGTATAAATCACTAATTTAACTATATCAAATTAAATCTTAATTTCCACAAAAAATATCATAACCCTAAGCAATTTTTATATCCTATTTGGCAAAGTCAACCACTCCATAAAGACTTACTACCAAAGGGCTTTAAAAGTATGTGGATGCATGATTTCTTGGAAAAAACTTAGGAAAATAGGCTTCCTCATTTTGTTACATAGCCTTCAAAGATTAGATTTTTCCAAGTTGTTTGGTATGATATTCATTTTGTTTTATATGTTTGAAATTATACTCAAGAGTGTCAAGAAAAATGTGAGCACAAAAAAAATAAAATCTAGTGCATGTAGTCCTAGATTTTGTTTATATTATTTTTTTCACATAAAAAATTATTGGAGATGCTAAGTTTAGACTGTGTCAATCATTGGGTTTAACCTCCACATGAAAATTCACTAGAATATGTCTCTCATATGTTCATAACTTAGTTTAGACACAATTGCTTTTGAGTTTTATTTAGGAGATCAAATGATAACATTAAAATTAAATTAAACCAATGAGAGTTAATGTCATCAACTTCTCCAAAGAGGCTATATAACCTTATTGGGTTTTATGGTAAAATATAGGAACCTAATAGGTTAGATCGTTTATCAATACAACTTCAAGTAGACACTCTTAACTATCGAGCTTATATATCCTAGATCCATCATAACTATGGATCTATTAAGTGCCAAGGGGGATCAAATCTCTCGAGTTGCAAATATTTCCTCAAGTTTTGCACTAAAAAAAAAGGTTTGTACCATGAGAGATTTTATTCCTCTCGATACTTTATAGAATGAGAGTTATGAGAAGTTGTTTCCCCCACCCCATAGTTTGCACCAAGTAATTAATGATGGCATGATGCGACATACCTTCACATGCATGCACATGTAATCTAACATTTGGTGCGGTGTTCCTATATATGGGCTTAATGATTGAGTTGATAGTCTCTCGTGAATGAAGAGAAGACGATGGTTGGTCCTTGACCTCTTGGTTCTATGGGTTGTCTAAACTTGAAGGTGTAAGTCACATTGTGCCATGGCTAGTGTCTAGAATAGAAAGTTTGGGAGCGGAGCATGATTGCATGTAAAAAATTAGAGTGAATGTCTTGGGTTTCATGGAAGTTTCATCATGTGCTTAGACACTCCATAATTTATTTTGGGAAGAGGAAGGGCCATGGTGAGTCTTCAACATTCTTCGAGGAGCAAATTTTGAGGTGATATCCATATTATTCCTAGTCCATTTATTTTGATGGGAACTTGTGTCTAAGCTTGAATGTCTAGGGTTGGAAGCCCTATGTATTTCCCAAGTTTGGTTTGTAGTAGTAATTCCATCTCTAGTGTGATTTTTTTTTCAAATGTTGGTTAGTGATCATCACTCTAGTCTAAAGCCAAAGAATGCAAGTCTAGTTCAAAATAAATTAGTGTGCCTTTGTTGGGTCTCGTGTAGTCTTAGTTTGGATAAACTCTCGGCAATGAAATTTGGAGGGTGGTTGTGCTTCACTATGTTTCACAGTCTTGTAATCCTTTTGTTGGTCTTCTCAGGTTCAATGATCAATGATGGAAAGTTGGGGGAGGAAGTAGTCGCTCCTTCTATCTCATTTGGTGTGTTGTATATGGAGTTTGGGTCAAATGTTCAAAGTCTCTGTGATGATTTATTCTATTGGTTTTCTAGTCATATTGGTGTTGGGAATCCTTCGTTCTTGTGTTCATTTGCAAGTAGAGGAACTCATAACAAATGTTGGAAATTAGCTTGAATTAAACTATGCTTTTGAGGTTAAGGGAGAGGAGCAGAAGGGGAGGTGGTGGCTGAGTCCAACAAGGGTAGTGTTGTGTCACCCTTTATTCCCATGATTTTCTGCCATGTTTTTCAATGCCTTTCTACCAAATATGCACAAAGAAATTGAGAAGCTAGAGACACAAGTGGGGGTCGAAAGGCAATCGTTCTCTAACTCAGAGCTCATGGAGGATATGTCAGGTTGGTTTCTCGACCATAGGAACACTAGGGGTAGGAAGAAAGGATACCTAAAACTAGTTGCTCTTCACTGGCAAATGAAGACCTTGTTAGGCATAGTCCTAAAGGATAAATAAATTGAAAGGTACAATGTATTTTCATCCCTAGAAGGGTTGAGGGGAATTCTTGGGAATAAAAGGCACTTCTCAAATAGAATAAATTCTCGATTGGCTCATGTTGAAAGTCACATTCCATATTAATTAGATGGTGGGAATATGATATATCCCCCTAGCTCTAGCATGATGGCTCCTATCGATATTGAATGTTCTAAGAATGATTAGAGCCATGTGCGGGTGGAGGTGCAACTTGAAAGTTTTGTATGAGGGTTCTCACTTCGTTAGCACGAAGGTTGTGTATCGTTAATGGCATTCCCCTGTAATTAATGGTGTACTTGTTGGTTCTTGGCCTATCCCATTAGGCATGTGTTATGAAACCAGCTCAAGAAAAGATAGAAAAGATAGATCAACGCCTTAGAATTCAACCTCTTCAAGGGGGCATCCTCCTTTACATTACATAAATGAACAATTCTTAGATGATACAAATGACAAAACCTCCTTTCTATATATAGGAGTCTAAGGAGTCACAATATAACCCAGACGACCTAAAAATAATAATATAAAGCCACAAAAATAACAATAGAGGGATTCTATGGGGCATAGTAATAACAATATGGGGGCAATAGGGCACAACAATTTTAATAAGGGGTACAACTACCATAGTTATGGGGTAATCACTAGTATTATAGGGACCCAACATGCCCCTCTCCTTCAAAAAAAGTCTTGTCCTCAATGCTTGAGTAGTTCTGGATACTTCTGTATAAAATTCTCATCCTCCCATGTGGAATCTTCCGTAGATAAGTTCTTCCACTTGATAAGATACTCTGAAATTGATCGATTTCGTAGCTGTCGAGATCTTGTTTCTGTGACTGCTTCCGATTCCAATATAATTTTTCCTTCCTCGCCAAGTTCTGGCAATATTGTTTGAACTGGGAGCTTTTCGCCTATACCGTTCTTTAAACATGAAACATGGAAAACTGGGTGCAATCGAGAAGCTGCAGGAAGCTCCAATTTGTATGTCATAGTACCAATGTTTTGCAACACCTTGTACGGACCATAATACTTTGGTGATAATTTATTATCCTTCTTAGCTTGCTTGAGGGACATTTTCTTATATGGTTGTAGCATAGAAATACCCAGTCACCTACAACAAAACTTCTTTCGCTGCGATGTTGATCTACCTATTGTTTCATTCTATTCTATGCCAACACGAGGTTATCCTTTAAGATTTGGAGGACTTGTTGTTGATGTTCGATGTGATGTTCCACTGCTTGAACCTTAGAATTTTCTCTTAAATATGATGTGATGGATGGTGGTTCATACACATAAAGTGCCATAAATGGGGTCATTTTTTTTGTTGTATGGAAGGAAGTGTTATAGCACCATTCAGCCAAAGGCAACCATTTGATCCATTGTGTCTGTTTATCAGATACAAAGCAACGAAGATATCCTTCCAAACATTTGTTTACTATCTCAGTTTGCCCATCAGATTGAGGATGATAAGATGAGCTATGAGCTAACCGGGTACTAAGACAAGAAAATAATTTTGTCCAAAAATTTCCAGTGAAAATGGGATCTCTGTCACTTACAATAATCTTTGGATTTCCATGTAGCTTTTGAATTGTTTCCATAAATGTCGTGGAAACTGTACTGGCTTTAAATGGATGTGATAATGCACAAAAGTGTGCATACTTGGTAAGGCTGTCAACTACCACCATGATGACACTCTTTCCCTCAGACTTGGGTAAACCTGTGAGAAAATCCATTGAAACCTCCTCCCAACGTTGGCTTGGAATGGATAAAGGTTGTAATAGACCCATTGTCTTAATTGCTTCAACTTTATTTTGTTATAAAACCAAACATTCCGCCACAAACTTTTGAATATCTGATTTAAGGCCATCCCAAAAAAAATCCTTCTCAACCCTGTGGTAAGTTTTTAAAAATCCCGAGTGCCCTCCTAAGGGAGAAGTGTGCAGTTCCATAAGAATCTTTTGTTTTAGCTGGGAATTCTTACAGAGGTATATGCGATCTTTGTACCACAATGAATCATTTTGCCAACTAAATGTATCAGACGTACTGGAATCTTGTTGTAATTTTCGAATAAGTGCCCACACTTCTTCATCATTCTTTAATTCCTCCCTTGCTTCGTTTATCCAATCTGGTTGGATAATAGAAATGGCGCACAAAAATGCTTCCACATCCTCATCCTTTCTTGAGAGTGCATCTGCCACCACATTTTGCTTCCCTTTTTTGTAGATGATTTCAAAG
>APFE030224310.1:7642-42243 GCA_000404065.3 Pinus taeda | reverse complement strand
TTGACCAATTCTGAGTAGTTTTTCATGGAGAACTTTTGGGAGATGATGTAATCAGCTGACCTTGCTCCTTTAGGGTATGAAACAACATTTTTAGGGGCTTAGAAGCCCTTTGTTTATGGACATATGTGATTGGGGTTGCAGTGCCCAAATATGTCTATAACACCATGCAATAATTTTATTCCCTGCACATATGAAAATGTCAAAGATCAACAACAAAAATAAAACTATAGCTAAGTTATTAAAAGAAACATTCAACCTACTATGTACATCTACGTTCAACAAAACAAACATATTTACAAAATTCTTACCTTGAAATTCTTCCAAAATTATGCCTATGAGATCATGAAAAGCATAATGTATTTCAATGAATGTTTTGAAGAAGTTCAAAGGAAGAGAAAATATTAGGCCAGGGTTGTATGATAAACCTTTAAATATTGAAGTCTGTTGAAAACTAGCAATATCAGAAATCTTCTTGAGAACTGGAACTTCCAGATATTTTCCAAATGAATCAATAAACTATGGATGGACATTTAGAAATTTCAGAATATTTCTAGAAAAATTACATCGTTGGTTAGACTATAGCGATGCACTCTCAAGTGCCTAAATTTGTGAATAACTCATTTGAAAACCTAATATGAATTGGCCAAACATGAACATATAATATTTCAACATAAGAAGTAGTTGATGTTCATGCTTAAAGTTGTGCAGTATATTTTCATATAAACTCATGAATGCACTTGAGGAGGGTCTGGAGCCGTCATGTTCAAAGAGCCAGTGTATTGTTTTCAAAAATCCAAAAATGAAATTTGAAAGAAAAAAACTCAAATTGAGGAAAATGAGAAAAATGAAAATTATAATATACATCAATATTACAAATAATGGTACAACACAACTAGGATTTATCGGCAAAAATTTCCTTCCCACAAGTCTCAAATTTTTTATGAAAATAAAATCATTGTCTGCATTCATTTGGGGGAATGAGAATATTTCAAGATTACGATCCAAAAAGGGTATTCCATCATCATGGGAATAAAAGATTGGGATAGGTCCTTGAATGCCAAATTATTATAATGATTGAATGTTTGAAAATGAGAATGGATAGAAATAATTTCTTGATTATTCTTTTCATCTTCAAAAATAGATTCACTTAGGAAATTGGGAATATGGGAGACAATAAAAACCAATTTTGAAGATAAAAGAGGTTGAGAATTTTCATTTTACAAGTCATGATCATAAATAATTTAATTAATGTTTTTTTCCTCTGAATAAGATAAATCAGAACTAGGCATAAAATTACATGCATGATTAAGAGAATCTCCAAGATAATTGAAAATATTATTGATTAAATTTTCTCTACCCATATGGGAAGTAGACAATAATTCATTATTAATGACAACTCCTCTGTTTTCTAAAATTAAATCTATGTTCATAGGGAATATTGATTGATTATCAATTAATTGTTGTTACTAAAATACTAGGATAGATACAAAAATAAGTGGTTGAATATATATACCCGAAAGTTTTTCTCTGTACAAAATATTGCTCATTTTTCACAATAAACTCTTCCACAATTGTATCATTGTAGAATTCATATTTCCAATCAATGTATTAACAACAATTAGATTTACCATATGTTTGATTGATTTGCAAATTTCTGTTAGGCTACTTAATAACGTGCAATTTATTATCAACAGAAGAAGATTTTAAATTAATTGTAGCAGATTGTACGTTGCTGATAACCTTTAGATGATTTGATTGCTGTTGAATTAATTGCTACATATTGTTTCTAATGGATTCTACATCTTGTTTATTTTTATTTCATTAGATAAAGTAGCATCATGTAAATTTGGGGTAGTTTTGAGATCAACATCATTTATTTGAGCTGCAAAAACCTCTAGTTGAGATTGATGGTTAGAAGTATTTGCAATTTAAATTTGTGGAAGATCAGCATTGTTATTTTGAGCAATTGGCTCTTTATTAGCAATGGAGGTGCTTTCTTATTCTTCATAATTGTCATAGGACATAGACACTAAATGTCTGAACCATCCAATTAATTAGAATTTAGGAGGTAAGTCTTGGGAACGAAATTGCATTAAAGTTAATTTAAATCTAATGTAAAAATTATCCAAAGTCTCACCTTTCATCTTACATAATTCTTTTAATTGGTCACAAACCTTTTCGTAGTCATATTCCTAAAAATCGTGAAGAAAAATCTTCGAAAATTCATCCTAACTATGTACAACGGCAATTGGAAAGGATCAACGCCAGCCTTTAGCTTGATCTGTTAGCATAAGAATGAAGATCCTGAAAATAACACCTCCATCAATATTGAAATTATTACAATTTAAAATAAAATGAAGGAGACGATCAAAAGCAAAAGTATTACCATTAAATTTGACCTTAGACAGAGGCTCAACTACCTTTATCAGAGTAGAAGATGGTGGAAACTCAGTAAAGTAACTCCAAGGTGATGTTTTAAGTGGAGCCATAGTAATAAGATAAAACCTTAAAGCACAAAATCTTCGAAGAAAAAAATTACCGTGGCCCTCTTAGCGCCAAAAATGTTGATTGGCAAAAAATGACCTCATCAACATGTGAGAGAGACCACTCGGTCAGAGCCCCAACTAAGCCCTTATCCATTTGATTTAGTGGTTATGACTGGCTCAATTGGGTCTAATTACCCTCTCTCCCTCTTTGCTGACTTATAGTTTGCTTATTACTTACCAATAGAAAGAGAGAGATCCGATCTGCCCTCTTGCTGTCGACATACAAGCAAGAAAATTATTAAGCTCAATTTATGGCTCAGCCAAGCCACAACTAAGGTCTACCCCTGCTTAAGGGGATCTCTAGAATGCATGATTAAATCTAAATGCATATTTACTCTATGATGCAAGAAAAAACTAACTCTATCTCGAATTGGAAAAGGGATATCCCTCTCTCAACTCGAGAGTAGATGAAATAACTAATTAGGGGAAGAGGACTGTTTATATGATTGACTTTGTTATATGATTTTCATTAATCAAAGAAGTAGTTCATTTAATTAATGAAAGAGAAAAAAAATAGGAATGTATTTAAACAATAAATAGTTACTTCTTAGTGCATTCCTATTTCAATGAATTCATATTAATTCTAATTCTGTTATGCTCCTCAAAGACAACTCCTACAAAAATTCAATAGCATAAAACGATTGATATGACAATAGTGCACAATATCAGAATGCGATACATTACTTAGAATAGAAATTGAATCAATTAGAGAAATTCTGGTAGTAGCATATTAACTCAGACAATAGTGCATTGAAATGAAAATTTATTAAAATCATACCAGAACCTCATTACAAATTTTGCAGTCTATGAGAAACTTCAGCTCCTTGAAAAATTGCTTACAGTAGTGCAAAATAGTTTTTTTTTTGAGAACTCAAAATGCTCTTTCTCTCCATAATTCAACTCACAGTACACTACAAAAGTGCAAATGCACAACAAGAAAAATCACATAATTTTCCTCTAACACCTTAGATCTAAAGTTTTCCCCCCATCTACAACTATAATCTCCTATACAATAGTGCATTTAGATTCTCTAGTTGTAGAGAAAAGGAACCCTTTGTTTAGTCTCAAGAATGCTATTTAATTACAAAAATGAAAACTAAAAATGAAGAACTATTAAGAGTAGTTTTCTAGACTTTGAATTAGAGCTACAAATTCCCCAATTTTCTTTTCGCTGGTCTCTTTCCATTGCTCCAAAATCCCTCAGATCTGAACTTTTCCAACTGATCTCCTACTACAAACCAATCAGAATTAGAAATTAAAACAAATTCATATCACAAAATAAAAACCATACAACTATTCTCTCAACAAATTGCTAAATTAAAAATTAAATTAAAATATAAAGAAATTCCAAGATGTGATTTCTTCAAATGGATCTGATTGATTTTTTGAACAATGCTAGAGGTTGAATTAGTGACAACCATTTTCTCAACCCATGCAATTTGCCCGAAGCAAAATTAGAAAAACCAACTTTGTTACAAATTCGTCATTTTGTCTTCTGCTAAAATTTTGGGTCTTAAATGATTATATATACTAAACCTATCATTCCAAGATTATTCTCCTTTGTCTTAGCTTTCCAACGAGCTATTGTGAGCTTCATTTGGTTAAGGAAATATTGAGATATGCATTTCCAAAGTTGAAGTGTTAAAAATTTAAATTACCAAAATTCTAGAAAATACCCACGGCCAAAATTAGGTAATTTTAATTAAAAATTCTAATCCTAATTAACTATACAATTCAAGTTAAATAATTATTAATTAATTACAGTTGTTAAATTAATTATATAAAAATTAATAAATAAAAATTAATTAAAAATAAAATTATTAAAGCAAATATTAAAAAATTGGTGAGTGGCTTTTTCAGAACTCTTTTTAGGAGTCCCAAAATTAATGAGGAGGGATTTTGGAAGGAGGATAATTTCAAAGGTATTTAAAAAGGAGTTACAAAATGATAAGGGGCTGATGTCCTCGGGAGGAGTGGAGAGATAAGGGATATCAAGGAGTCTCGGGGGTACAAGGGATATCAAAGCTCAGGAGATAGGAGATCTCGGGGGTTGTATTAAAATGGAGTTACAAGATGGTATGGTGCTGATATGATGAGGAGGTGAGGTAGTTAAGAAGGTATAAGGATGTAGAGTTGTATCGGAAGTTAGAGGTATAAGGGTTTCGGGAGCTCGAGATTTCGAGGGTCCTAAAAGAGGTATAAGGGAGTTACAAAATAAGGAGTTCCCAAAATGGAGAGGGTCCTAAAAGAGAAGAGGTGAGGTGAGGCCCATGTTGGAATGGGACCTCCCTCCCTCGTATAAAATACAACCACTTTGTATCAGAAGTCCCGTCCATAAAAACTACAGTGACTTCGAATAATAAATATCGGGATCTCGAATCTAGTAGGTTTTTTGAAATTGCAATTGAAATAAACTCCCGAGATTTGGTATATATATATATATATATATAAATATATAAAGTTCTTAATAATTAAAAATATATATAAAGTTTTTAATATTAAAAATAATAAAAATCAGTATTTATATAAAATTAATTAATTTTAAAAATTTTAAGTAAAATATATTTTGTACATTTTTTAGCTAAGGCGGTGAAAATCACCGAACTTCGGATGAGTGTTGTTTACAAATTGTGCATCCAAATGAGATGAAATGAGAATTGATGGAAATCTAGCGAAATCTGAACAAAACAAAAATCTCGCAAAAATGTCACACACTTAACCAAAAGACAACATTAAAGGATGATTTAGCCAAAATTTATGAAAAGGGTCCCCATTATTGTTATAAAAATAATAAGTTAAAAATGGGGGTGTTGTGATTTCACCACAATAGGTTTGTGACAAAAAACATAAGTACTGCCTTCCCTCTATTCTCTATCTACCATTAGCCTTGGGCCATATCTAAACCGACTTTGACAGTTGATCAAATAACCAGTTCCTCTCCATGTGTATGTGAGAACTTGAGAAAATATTAAAAGAGTCTTTGATCCAAAAATTTCTTCCAAAATGGGAGCAAGCATTAAGTTCTTTCATGCTTGTGTTTTGTTTAACCAGTTAATTAGTAACGTTAAGTCCCCAAAAACTTGTAGATGGTCACAACCTTTATCTTTCTCATAAAGTAACATATTCTTGCAATCCAAATGTTCTGCCTGGTTATTTGATCCTGGGTCAAAGCCTAATTGCACTTGGAAAAATTGTAAATGAGATAGATAGAGAACAAAATTACTATTTTAACACACACACACACACACACACACGTACAAGACAATTTGTGTTACTATTGCAAAAATTTACATAGCCATAAATTGTCGATCTCTAGTCTGCCCAATGAGAAACCAAATCAAAGGTTTAGTTTCAAAGTGTTGAGGTTATGGAGAACTCTCCTGACCATAACATATATCAAAATAAAAGAGTAGTATAATCGCTAACTAAACTGATACATATACTGGCAATACATGGATTGACAAGAACAAACAAAAAAAAAGATGAGATTGCATAAAATCTATTGACCTGAGTTATATTTCTTGGGGATCTGCTAGGAAATATCCTCACTCCTAGGAAAGGGGTTGTTATTGCACTTGCTAAGGAAAATGTTGATTTTTTGATCCACGCCATATAATTTTTCCTCCAAATCTGCTAGTTTATGGGCATTTTTCTGTTGATCCTGGTTGTTGTTTATGAGGATCCACCCCAAAAGAATTATTGTGTGCCAATAAATGTTAATTACCTGCATGTATCCAAAATATTCCATGGTTTGAGCTTAGACACGGTGGTGTGGAGTGTAGTGATGTTCCTAATGGATAAATGCTTCAATTCATTCAATTTCTTGTTGAATGAGCTCAAATATATACTGCTCATAACAAGCCATGGATTCTCTAACCCATGCTTTTTCTTGTAATTGAGTGGTCAAATCCATTTGGGTAGGGTTCAGAGAAGAGGTTGAGGTATGCTCTATTCCTCTTCCTTTGTGAGAGACTCTAACTTGAACATAGGTAATATTGATGCAGGTGCTATATTTACAATTTGGGGTATGCCAAGGGTTAAGAGGGATAAAAAGTTTGGGATTTAGTGAGTAAATATTAACAAAGAGAGATAGAAGAGAAGGTAAGATATTGGTGAGGGACAGATTTAGGTTGAAGTAGAGGTTGGTAGGTATTGGCGCAGTTGTATAGTCTGTAGGGAATTAATGCAAAGGTTGATGCAATTTTATGAGGAAAGGTGTGATGAACCATCTCGAATTATAGACATAATATGATTATTAGCATGCATACGAGGCATGCATATGATAGCTACATATGCATGCATCACATGCACGACACTAGTAATACCTACTAATTGTTATGAATGATGTCTATATATGGATAAATGAATTAATACTAAATTAAATACCTAACTATCATGAATGCCATGACTATATTAATTCTAAAATTTCATGATAAAATTTAACAAGTATACTAAATTAAAATTATAATTAATACACCCATTAATTAATAAATCCGTTTAATAAAATCATTAATTAATAAAACCAATTAAATAAACCCATTAATTAAACCCCTTTAAAAACAAACTAATTAATAAAACCATTTCAAATGAAACTTAAGAACCGACTTAAATAAATCGAATTTGATTTTTTTATTATTGTAAATACATTTCCCAAAGAGCAGTCAATTAATGGTAACATATATATTAAAATCATGAAGCGGCCAATTTAATGGTGGATGGGAAAGGGTCGATGACTACTTGAGAGCCATAAATACCCATTCATCATGTTGTCAGGAGGGGCTGACTGAAATAATTTTTTTTTACTATTATTATGAGGCGGTGAGGAGATCTCCTAGAGAGCGGGAAGAAACCTCTCCGATAAAAGGAGATAAGAAAGTGAAGACGAGGTGGGGGGTTATTTTTCCGGGGAATGGGAGGCTAAAGAAAATATAGAGAAGCCACGAAGTAGAGATATGATTTCTAGAGAAAATTTGAGGGACAAGCTTGGGGCTCTGGGCTCAACGGAAAACTTGGAAACTTGAGCACTATTCTTAGATTTTTTGGCATGGTGGCTAGAATACTTCGATCTTGAAGTCTTTTGGTTCTGGGGACTAGAGAGGTAGATCCTAGATAGGAAGGGAGGAATTGGTCGGTTTGATAATGGAAGCAGAGGACTCATATTTTTTGTGGAGAAATGACAACCAGGGATTGACATCATATGGGGAAAACTGGGTACATACATGTATTGAATTTGATAATATTCACATAAAATTTTTCTTCTTTGATGGAATTATAGGGCTAGGCTCTACCCAGGCCCTACACCTCATGAGTAATAGCATATGCCTCAAGGAAGTTAAAACCTCATGAGGAAATCTATGTGTTAGGTCCCTGTAATACTAGTGATTACCCCATTACTATTGTAGTTGTATCCCTTATTAATATTGTTGTGCCCCTATTGTCCCCATATTGTTATTACTGTGCCCCATAGAATTCCTCCATTGTTATTTTTGTGGCTTTATATTATTATTGTTAGGTCGTCTAGGTTATATTGTGACTCCTTAGACTCCTATATATAGAAAGGAGGTTTTTTCATTTGTATCATCCAAGAATTGTTCATTTATGTAATGTAAAGGAGGTTGCCCCCTCGAAGAGGCTAAATTCTAAGGCATTGATATATCTTTTCTATATTTTTGTGAGCTGGTTTCATAACACTATGCAACAGATGATTTACATTTAGCTGTTGTAGTACTAGCTTTAAAGATATGGAGACACTACCTTGTAGGGAGAAACTTTGTGCTCAAAATTGATCACTGAAGTCTGAAATAAGTTTTCACCCAAAGGGACTTGAAGTCTAGACAAATACGACGAAGTGAATTCTTAAACGAAACGACTTTAGAATTTCATACATCAAGGGGAAGGAGAATGTAGTGGTAGATACTCTAAGTAGATGACCAATGATCTTTTCCCTTAGATCCATTAAGGTAGAATTGGGGGAGTGAGTGCTAGAACATATCTTAGAAGATAGTTGGTATTTAAAAGTAAGATGTGGGCTTTAAAGTAAAGATACAAGAGAATCTAAATTTGAATGATATGAACTAGACTCATGATAGATTTTTTCGATTCCTGGGAAGGATGTATGTCCCTGATATCGAAGATACTCGAAACACCATCCAAAAGGAATCCCGCAAAGCACTCTATTGTGCACATCCTAGTGTAAATAAAATGTACGCTGACATGAGGAAAACCTTCTTTTGGATATGCATTAAGCACAATATTATCCAATTCATTGCAAAATGTCTTGAATGTTAGTAGGTAAAAGCCAACCATTGTCACCCAATAGATCTCCTAACACCACATGACATTCCTATGACCAAGTGGGAGATGATTTCTATGGATTTTGTCATGGCATTACCTCTTACCCCATAAAGGAAAAATGCCATTTTGGTCATATTGGATAAACTAATGAAAAGTGTTGGAAATATTTGAGCACTACTTGGGGTGGGGGGGTGAATCAGTAGTGTGTCTTATTAACAATTTTCACCAAAATAAACTTCTCTACTGAATCACATATATTTAACAACAACACATTAGATCATCACATGAATATAAACAATTTAAGAAGCTAAATCAAATAAACATGAGTTTAAAAATAATCAACGCATTAAAAACACATCCACACCAGAGACATCATATATCTGGTGGAAAACCTTTACCGAGAAAAAAACCACCCCTACTAGTGCTACATGCTTTGAATAATATATTAAGAAAAATATGTCTTTTACATAGATTTTCTAACTCCCATCAACTAGGAGACTCAACCTCATATACAATAGGCCGACACCAATCAACCATGATACTTGATTCTATTGATTAGCTCAAAAGATTGTGTTCTCACATGGATCTACAAACTACCATCCGTTGAAAGCCACCACGATCAACGATCCTCACCCAACTCTGATTGGACTATCCAACTCCGATTGGATGGAGAAACTATTCCTTTTAATGAAAATTTGAAATCAATGTTCCACACTCATGAATTCATTTCTCCTCTACTCCATGTGGACCTCGTTTCATCTATTTTCATACTAGATCCCAAGAATTTATGCTTAACTCAGTTCAACTCTACAAAATGGTCTCCAACAATAAAACATCAATAATAAATCAAATAAAAACACTACAAGCATATGCTTTTGACAATAGAAAAATAGTAGCCACAAAATAACATCAAATCACCAACAAAATATACTCCAACATGAAAAAATCTCAAAACAATCTATGCAACATCAACCTAAAATCTGATCTGAATATTGATGCACTGCTTCCACAATCTGCTCCATTCACTGCCATTAACACTCATACTAAAAATATACTTCTCACAACTTGGTATGAAGCATTTATCTTCTATACAATGTTCTCTATCTCGCTCTCATACTTGACCAACCAACCGTCAACTCCAACGTGAAGTATATAAAACATAATGGGAGAAATTCACCTTTAGCCTAGGATCAAGAGTGCACAAATTTGAAAAAATAAATCCATTATCACCACTACTTGTGCACTTAAGGTGTTCACATCATTGGAGGAATTTTTCAAACAATTCTCGGCCCTTTTCAATTAATCTAGAAGCCTCTGGGAATTTCCATGCTGAAATACATCTGATATACGTAAGGAATTTAGAGAAAATTTCATGGAAGTTTAACCACATGCACAAATCTAGTTGATATGGGTTGCATCCGCATGCACAAGCTTGTCTCCATGTGGTTGGACCCTTTCAACTGCATGCACAAGCTTGCATGGGTGTGGTTGGGGCAGAGTATGATGAAAAACATAAAAAATTCAGTTCTGAACCACTTCCACCTATTTGGTCACCTCCTGTACATGCCTCCAAACCATTGGTAAGCTTAGTAACACCTCTGCAAGTGGATCAAACATGTCTCCCAAGTGCTACTTCCAAGCTGACCTAAGGATCAACAAACAAGGGTTGGAAAGCATGTCAACAAGTTCTCTACTCTCCACAAATACCTACACAAGATGCAACACATTTCTATAGACCTACAACACACTGTAGCACATCTCCATCATCGTCATAATCCCAACACATTGTTGCAACAAGTCAACCATAAATTCCTACACTAGGTCATGAACAAGAACATAAAAACCACTAGCACATGAGGAACCATTAGCCATACCAAAGCCATCATCTAACCATCATGAGTGACATCATAAGGTTGACATAAATGCCAACACAAATAGCTCAATGCCAACTCTACCAACTGCAACCATACTACAATGAAGGCATAAACACATCAACTAGCCTACATAGGGTTAAAATCAATGCCAACATGAGCTAGCTGCCATCATGAACCAATGCCAACATCAGTTATCTGGAACTATTCACACCATAATGCCAACAATCCCCCCCTTTGGCATTGATGGAAACCACACACAAAATATAGAACAACATCCTTTATCACTCCCCCTTTTACATCAATGGAAAAGGGTAAACTCCATCTGATAAGGTAGTAAGAACTGAACCACAAACACTGGAGCAAGTGATCTCTACATCCATGGATGAAGAATGATACATATTCATTCTCTCTCACATTAGCAAGAAGAAACATATTATGAACCAAGCAACATTTAGAACAACATGTCCAACCAAACACATCTAACAATAAAAACGATATGCACATGAGGCAATCACACAAGAATCTATTAAAATCATCACAATAAAAACTATGAGAAGCATTAAGTATATGGAAAAATATGCACATGAAGCACCAACCCATCACTCTCCATAACAACAACATCAATAGGCAACATCAACCTCTCTACTCATAACATGAGGCCAAGAATCCCAACAATAATAACATAGAATGAGGCACACCATGAACACCTCCAAGTGGATAATAATTCCAATAATGTATGGATGAACTAAACAAGAGAAAATAATTCTCCCCATGAACATGTGCCATCTCTAGCATCATCTCAAGGTTGTAGTGAATTGCTTCCGCTGCAAACAATGCTTCATTTCGAAAAATAGAATCACTATATGGACCAAGACTCCACATTACCATGACTAAAAGACATATAACATTGTACAAACATGGCTGTAGCAGTGACATAAGACCTCATACATGATCAATATATGACCATAACATGACCTCATGACTCATGACTAAATGAACCAATGATACATACAATACATGTACATGGCTTCATGAGCATTTTACATAAATATATCAATAAATACATAGCTACTATGATCATCTCCTATGGACCAATGATTCAATGACATATCATGATTGTTACATCAACATTAGCCCATACATGTGGCTACAATAAGACTCCGTGACACTCCTCTATAATCATGCCTATCAACATAATCACTGAAACAACTAATGACTGAACTCAATACCAATGTGAAATGATGAAATAATGGTAAATACATGGCTGTAATAAACTTCATATAACAGCCTATACATGGCTGGTACATATCTCATGTCATCTCTATACATGGTTGAAGAAACGATCACATTCTATGCATGGGTGTATCATATTTTCAACCAATTTGTCTGTGAAAACAAAAGCATATGGCTGAAAAATGTACTACTTTCACTCAGAAAACATATTTAAGGAAACTATAAATAACTGAGTGAAAAAATGAAGAATATTCCAAATAATCTAGGAAAATACCATACCATGCATAGCTTGCCCTAAGCTCAATATACCTCCAATAGATCTTGTGGACCTGAGTGTGCATGAGGCTAAAGTAAACTCATCATACACTATTGCACCAACTTGTAGTCATCAAAATATCATACTTTTGTCATACACTCCCCCTAAGGTTATGCACCTCCCATAAACATCTACAATCCTCTAAAAGTATTCATGATGTAACCATGAACTACAGCAGGGGTTTTCTTCACTATTTGAATAATTGTTGCTCCTTATTTATCCACACAGTCTTTGGCTACTTCTTTTCTTCCTTCACCGGTTTTCTACTAGGTCCTTTTTGTTTTTATTGCTTTTGCCAATTTTTCCTTAAATAACGAGGCAAAAAAAATCTCTTTCCATATGGCCAAAGTTATGACATGTGTAACACTCCACATGTCCAAGATATGAAGTAAGAGGATCAAATCTCTTGCTACCCATGCCATATCTATACCTTGCATGCAATGTGATTCTCCTCCATTGGTTAGATATGCAATTAGATGCCTTATGGTCAAACAGGTTACATGAATAGCAATAACAATAAAAAGCATGATTATACCTGATGGCCAATCTCCTTAGTTGCTGATACTGCTACAATCTCTACTAATTAAATCTATACATTCTACTCTTGTAGTTGGATGCAACATGTCCAAACTTGTGATAGATGTAACATTCTACCTTATGCATGAAAGGAACAAAAGATCTTTGGTTCCTTTGGAATTTTACATATATGCCATGATCTCCTGTTGGATCAAAATATCTTATAAATGTAGGTTCTCCTCGATCAGGTGCTTAGTATTTAGCTCAAAATTCAAAGTTCTCATAATGGCTTGAACCCTAAACGATTGCGTCCTTCTCAGAAAAATGGTCCTAACACAACTCGTTTCGTCGAAAACCAAGTTCGTATGAGAAATTTATTGTGTTCTAATCACTCTGTTAAATAGACAAAATTAAAAAAAAATGCCCAGTTACTGCACAGTCAGTAGTCCATACTGCTGAAATGGTAGGTGACGAGGCATGGTCAATGATTGGTTAGCAGAAAATCAAGGATGGACAAGTGTTAGCATTTAGTTGGGTTGTACAGTGGTGATTTACCGCATTTTTATTGGTGCATTTCTGGACCAATGGAAGCATGCCATGTGGCAAGCCCAGAGGCCTCCATGTGGCACCTCCCAAGGGTCAGATTTTTGTTTAAATTGGAGAAAAATTTATTGGTGGAAGTTGGGGTCGAACCCACGACCTACTACCTACCAACCTCAATCCTTAACCATCCGCTCTACATGAAGTTCTTAACCATAAGAGTTCATGGTTTATATTTGTGTTGTATTCATTTGAAGGCTGGCGGTTAGGGGAGGGCCATTCCACAGGCCAACCCTCCCCCCATGTGAACATAATGTAATAGACCACCACAGTCATGATAACACCAACGAATCCAACCAAACAATTCTACAAAATCGTTATCATGTGAACACCGCAACCCAAACCATCAGGTTATCAACAATTATCAAATCTGCAACTCCGATGGTTCTGCATGAGAAAACGAAACAACGCCTAACGATTAGACGTCCAACAGATCTAGCCAATGGTTAATGTGATAGTTATGGTTTCGCATGTGAACAAGGCCATAACCCCAACAGTCAAGGTAACTAGCTCCTCCAAAACTACGAGAATAATCGTTCCATGTAAACATTCCACAATTACCGCTGAAAGTCAAGGTTAGGTTTAGCGCTAATACAGTTTTTGTATTAATTAAATGTAGTTTATATATTAATTAACTACAGTTAAATTGGTGTTGATTTTAGTGGGACTAACTGGAGATGTTCCAGATTTAGAGGAGAAAATGTAGGAGAAGACTGACTGAGCTCTAGAGAAGTCAATTTTCGACCAAATTGAGAATAAAAAGAGGTGTTCTTGGCTAAATTGAACATTCTGAACACATTGGTGTAGGTATCAAGAGCCATAGAACTTTGTAAATAACATTTTTTCCACATTGAGCTAATACAAAGGCCCAAGCCATGGAAGCGAGATCAAGGTGATGTAGCCTAGGAGGGGTGAACTCCTTCATCAAAACACTGTGTTAATGTGTCTTTTTGATGGTTTGTTGCACTGTACATGTTTTTTGTTCAATATCTATTTCTAAAGCTATTTTTCTCATGGATGTATTTTTAAACTTAAGGAAATTTACCTGATTATATGCACAAACAACTAAAGAAACCTCAGCACAAGTAGCAATAGCATGCACATATTTATAAATTTGTAATTGTTATTAGCATAGAAAAACTAATCATACAAAAGCATATCAAGTTGTTATCAAAGCAAAGGTTGATTTGCTTGATTTATTGAGTTTGTGCAATTAGAGTTTTAATGGTTGCAAAACTGTGATGCTTACAAGGTTAAAGTTGCAAAAAGGAGAAGGGAAGCTATTGGTTGCAAATCCTGAGGTAATTCCCGGAAGAGGAGAGCCAAAAGGCCACAATCTCCACCACCCAAAGTTCTAATTCTAGTTGCACTTGAAACTCCTCAAGTTTTGCCTTCAACTGAGATTGAAGAGGTACTAGCAGTACCAAATTTTGAACCTGAATCCATAGCCATTATGTCTGGAGAAAGAGAGCATGAAGGTTCCTCTTCAGAAGAGGAAGAATTCAAGAAAGATTTCTATACTTTGACTGAGATGGTTAAAGTCCTCTATGAAGAGAGGAACACTAGAATAGTTGGAGAGAGTTCTAAAACTCCACATGGAGAAGGAAGTTCATAGGACAAAAAAGATGAGAAGAAGGATTCCAAAGGGAATGGTGGAAAGCTACCTCCATCTCCACCATCCTCATCATCTTCCTCATCATCTTCACCATCTCACATAACATCATATTCTATTACCACCACTGAAACTGCTCATACTCATTCAAAAACCCAAAAGGAAAGACTCCGTTACTGAAATTGGACATAAAATTCAAACTTCCCATGTACAATGGAGAGGTGAATGCAGAAAAGTTTGAAAATTGGATTAGACAGTTGGAGGTATACTACAGAATTCAAAACCTTCAAGAAGATGACATAAAGATCCAGTTGGATTCATTGATGATATAAGGAGTTGTACTAGTTTGGTGGGAAGCAAAGACTTAAGAGGAAATGAGAATCCATGATAAGATATCAATCACTTGGGTTGAATTTGTTTTTTCAATTAAAAGACAGTTTTATACTTTAGCCTATATGGAAAAAGCCATTATGAGTTGGCAGAATTTTAGGCATCTTAAATGCCAAACAATCTAAGATTATACACATGATTTTAGGAAAAGGGCTTTGTTGTTAGGAGTGAATTTGAATTCCCAAGACACACTGCTAAAATATATTGGGGGTTTACATTCCTATCTGAAACATACTATTCTTATGTTTAATCCAAATAACTTAGATGAGGTATGTGTGCAAGCCACACACCTTGAATCTATAGGAAAGAAAATTCAAGAAGAGGGTAGTAAGAGGAAGCCATTCAAGGGTAAGGAGAAAGAAAAGGGTGGAAAATGGAAGGGAAATAAAAATGCAAGCGTGAAGAAAGAAGGGGAGAAAATCACATGCAAACAATGTTCTAAAGAGGGGCATGATGAAGCCCACTGCTAGAAATCACATCTTGAATTAAGGCCTAAGAAACAAAACAATAAGGGAAAACAAAAGACGACCGCTACCACACAATATGACCTTGGTTCGGATTCTGGTGATGAGACCAAGATTTCAGCCATGGTTACAAAATAAAAAGAAACTATTGTAAGCACTAGTTCATCACATAGTCAAAACAACACTCCAAATGAAGGGTCAAGAATAGATTTGTTTCATGTCAGAGTGATTTCAAATCATACAAAGATTGATGCATTAGTTGATAACGGGTCACAATAAAACTTGATTTCAGAAGACTTGGTTAAAAAACTGAACCTTGAAACTATACCTCATTATAAGCCATATCCATTGGGTTGGATAGTAAACAATTCAAAATTACAGGTTATAAGGAAGTGTTTATTCAAGTTCTCCATTACTGAAAAGTTCATCGATGAAGCTGAGTTAGATATAGTTCCACTTGACATCTCAAGAATCATTTTGGGTAGTCCTTATTTGTATGATAGAAAAACAATATTTTATCGCCATGACAACAAATACATATTGCTCAAGAATGGGGTGGAGTACGTAGTGAGAGCCCATCACAAAAAGCTGAACATTTCTTTGGTTAATACAGGGCAGATGAAGAGACTAGTAAATGCAAGTAAAAATTTTGTGCTTCTCATGATCAAGAAAAAGAATGATATTGATATGAATCTTTTGAAGGTTGTGATGATAAATTGAAATCTGATTTGTTTGATGTGGTAAGAAAGCATGGCGATATGTTTCAAGAACCAAAGGGGTTAGCTCCCAAGTGGGAAATTTAGCATGAGATTCAGTTGCAATAGGATGTTCCACTTCCGAACATTTCCATGTATCACATGTCTATTATGGAGAGTGTTGTCCCTTAAGAAACCAATTTCCCGGCTGTGGAGAAATTGTGCTCAAGACATTAAATTTTATTATGCATGTCACTTATTTGTATAATGTATCTTCATATGAAGGACCTGAATTTTAACACTTAATCTTTAGCTGATATGAACATCTCAAAATGCCATGTGATGTTGGATATAAATGCTGTGTGAAGAATATCTTGGGAAATTAAAGATAATATGCTATGTTTGACAGAAACTATTATCTGTAACTTAGAAGAAGTATAGGGGAAAGAACTTTAAATATGGGAGTGTTCTTTTAAGGAATTTTAAATTTATTCACATAAGTAAACAAAGACCTGCAACTTCATTACCATATTTAAAAAGAGGAAGAAACATAATGACACATGACAGAGAAATCACAAAATCATACCAACACTATATGGAAAACTCTTGATTCTTTCATTAATCATCAGCCTATCAAGTACACAATAGCATAGCTTCAGGTTCTTCAAAATTCAAACCATTCTTCTATAAATTTCCCTCTTTTTATACATCATGAGACAGTTGGTAACTACCAAAACTGTCAAACTGCTTAACTACTTTCTAACTATCTAAAGTAAAAGTCATTACAGAATATTACATTAGAGGGTAAAAGACACCTCATTTTTCTTAGGGAATAAGATAACATGAAGTAACACAAATTAAAGTATAATTGGTGTTTGTTGTTCACTGTTTGAATTTGTAGCTTGAGTAGGTGGTCCTGTTGGTGTATCTTTGGTCTCCTCTATCATCCATACCTTGCATTTTCTCCATAATGGTACATTTGACTTTCGTGCTTCCTCCAATTTGTCAAGTGCTATTTTGCAAGCTATAATCCTACTATAAGTAGGCTTATCTGTAAATAGAGTCTTCACCATCCATAGAAGCTTAAAATATTTGTTAAGGTAGTTCATAATGGTTGCTCCCTTTTATATTGCTGTCTTTTCATGAGTGTTATCAACTTTGCTCTTTGCCTCAACTAGCAATGTATCATATGTCTTCAATGGTAGAAAGTTTCCTTGTATATCCGAACAATAAGGAAGTTCAACTCTAACTCTTTTATCAAACAGGATGTTAAACTTGGAAATTGCTTCCTTCATCTCATTTATCTTCTTCTCAACAATATTTCTGTAAATATTTCTAACAATCATCTTGTTGAAATCTATTGCACATAATGTTTTGTCTGGCATGTCATGCTCCTTTAATTCTGAAGTAGATTTAGAACTAATGAAATTTATCATTCTCTTTGCAAACTTTGATCTATCTAAATCTTTTTGCTTATTTGTCATGACCACACCTTCCATGTCTCGGACTATTGTTTTCTCCTCAGAGATAATAACAAGGAATTCCCAGATACCCTTGATAATCTCAATGATTTCATCCCATAGGATTTCCTTGGCTTGAATTAAGGACATATTGCCCTTCATCTTTTCCTTCAGCCTTTTAATTTCATCTTTAGCCCTTAGAAGATCTTCCCTGTACTTTTTTGCATTTTCTTTCTCCATTCTTGCTTCCTCTTCACTCAAACTCAATAACTTACAGGTTGTTTCCAATTATCTTTGTGCTTTATTTACATCATGCTTAGCCATTTTAAGCTTTGTTCCCAACTGTAATACCTGTGCTGCTGGATCATCTGTGTTGGCTGGCATTACTATTGTACAAACATGAGTATCTACCTGTTGTTGCATCTTATCCAAAGATTATTTAAGTAAAGAAACTTCTCTAGTTTTATGCAGTACATCATGTATGAGCTTTTCCTTTTCATTTCAACTTTAGCTATCCCTACAGCAATGGGATGCTCACCTGTAGGTAGATTCAAATTTTTCTTTAAAACCCCAATCTCTGACTTAGTAGATTGCAACAATTTCTGAATCGCACGTTGATCATAAGGATTGACACCTATTTTTATGATATTTTTCTTCAGTTCATCCACTTGAGCATTCAAAGCTCTGGAGCTGGCTTTCTACAACTTTAATTGCTGAATTACTTTATTTAGCATTTTCTCTGCCTTAACAACTGCTGCATTTGTTTTATGTAAATCATTTATGATCAATTTCCCAGTTTGCATGTGCAAACTGATCTTGTCAAGCATTGGAAGCTTGTGAGTGTCAACAATCAAACTTACAGTCTTGAAATTGCTGGTGGACCCAACTGATATTTCAGTAGGATGGAGAAAGCAAGTTTAAGCTGACTTTTCTCCAAATCCATAGCAGACAACAATCTAGTTTGTTCAGGAGCAACTTGAGACAAAGCTTGAGCCTCCATATTTAATTTCACTTTCTGGTTTCTCTCAGCTATTTGAGCAAACATACTTTTAATTAAAGGAGCCTAATCATGAACAGGTTCTATGGAAGATGGGGAAGCTAGGGCACCCTCTATTTCTCCTAACTGAATTACTAAACCAGGTTCTACTGAAGACATTGCATCCAGAAGCTTAGTCCTTTTTGCTGCTTCAGATTCTTCTTCATCCAAATAAATAACTTCCTCTCTAGCCCTCTTGACACCTTTTTTTATAATGCTAGGGGTTTCAATCTCTGTCCCCTGAGTGTTATGCAAACCTCCATTTTCCAATTTCTCTGTTTCTGGTCTACTTTCATCCACAAAGGCTGAATATCCATTCTCTAGCCTTCTTTTTGAAATAATTTCATGAGGGTCATAAGCCCACTCAACCACCTGTAAAAGACACATGTCATTCAATAATCTCTCAACCTCTTGGGCAACTTTCCTGGTGTTCACAATGAAGGGTCCTACTGCTTTGGGCAATTTAAAGAAATAGCCTTTCTTCATAGGAACAAAATTAACTTGATCTACATTCAAGCTCTATTTGATAAATTCAAGTGAAAAAAGCCTCATTGGAACAAAATTTGGTACCTGTATGGTTTCACAGAGGCTCCATAAAGCCTGATCTCTACATGTTCCTCAAATATGAACCAGTCTCCACACCTCACATCTTTACTCAATTAAAGGAATTCTATTACTTTAGGAAGAAATGTTGGGGGTAAGGTTCCATTCAAGATATTATAAGCCACTGGAAGGAATAAAGAAGTGAACTCAAATAAACCACCATCTCCTGGATCGCCCCTTATCATGTCTGTCCAGAATACCACTGACTACTTCTTTTTATTTATGTCAACAACATCTAGTCCCAAACCTGTAAAATGTTCAGCATTTTGGTATATGAATAAATAAGTAATAACTAAAGGAAACTTAAAGGACCCAGTAAGAGGCAGAGTCATGAATTGGGTATTGATAGTATCCACCCAGAATGTTGGAATATCTAGTACTACCCCTGGCTTCATCATTAAAGAGAAAAATCCCAACACTACTTTATCAACTTGCTTGGAGTCTTCTTTTCCCAGAATCTTAGAAATTACTTACAAGACAGGTCTTATATCAACTACAAAAATGTCTAAAGAGAACAGATTCCCATCTAGAGAGAATTGACCAGATTTAGGAGCCAGAAAAGAGGTAACATGAGAAAAATCCTAGGGGGACAAGTTATCATAATATAAAACCAAAGACTCTTCAGTAAAGGTGGTGTAAGTTCCAGATACAGGGTAATTCAAAGCTTGGCGAATTAATTGAGAGGTTACTTGGAAAGCACTCTCCCCTGATTGATTCATTACAAAACACTTCTTGGGGTACATGGCTAAGGCTAACCATTGAATGAATTCAAGGAACAAATGAGTCCTTGGAACAAAAGCTGCTAAAACACCTGACCTAACCATTTCCATGAATATAGGGGACTCTTTATGGTTCAGAATGACTTCTTGATATAGTGGAAGGTGCTTAATTGTGCAAAGGGTATCAGAAATGTCATGCTCAACATCCATTAATGGGGTATGGATTACTGAGGAAGAACTTACTTGTTTGGCCATAGTGTCTGTAGATGACAGTTGCTGGTGGCAGCTGCTGACTTAGAATGCTGAACTTGAAGTGAGGTTGCTCAGTACTAAAAGCAAAAGACTAATGCAATGGGGTTTTTAATTTTTCTTTTATATATATGGTAATCAAAATGGAGGGAAACCCTGTAATTAATGTAACATATTAATGGAGTGTCAGATGAGATGACGGGGTACGGTGGGTGAGGTGGACGGTAATAAATGAGAGTGGCAGATGACATGGAGGAGATGAGGTGGAGTGAAACAGTGTGGGTGGCCCGTTGCAGGGGTAAGGGTTGTACGGGAGGTTCATCAGGCTTGAACCCCCGCAACAATTATAGGCCGTAGATCTTAGTCAACCATACCGACATCATGGTCAATTGCGGGGGTGATCTTGAGTTATAAATCGTGCTCGTTGTTCCCCTGCAGAGCGCTTTGCCTGCCTCTTAAGCCATCATTTTATTATATTTCATAATATCGCTCGAGCTTTAGCATATGGGTTGGGCCCACTTTATATTGCATTTGAATGCCGTTGATAGTATAAACTAAATCACTGCTTTGGACTTTCAAATTTTCTTTTGATTTTTAAAACATAATATTTGATTTTTTTATTTTTATTTTGTGATAATATTAAAAATGAAATTCAAATGACGATGGATGCTACACCAAAGAGCTTGGAAATCAAAAAGAAAATTCAAGAATTTTCTGAGCAAAGGTATCATAAGCCCATCTACTTTTCCATTTGGTTCGCCTATGGTGCCAAAGAAGGATGGAACTTGGCGCATGTGTGTGGATTTCCCTGCACTGAATAAAATAATGGTAAAGAATCGTTATCCACTCCCAAGAATTGATGATTTTCTTGATCAGTTGAGGTATGAAAAGTATTTCACTAAAATATACTTACGAAGTGGTTATAATCAAGTTAGGATAGTTGAAGAAGATATTTGGAAAACTGCATTAAAACTAAACAAGGATTGTTTGAGTGGATCGTTATGCCTTTTGGTCTTACAAATGCTCCAACTACTTTCATGAGGGTAATGAATGATGTATTATTGCCATTTCTAGATGATTTTTTCATTTTCTACTTAGATGATATCCTCATATTCAACAAGTCAAGAGATGAACATGTCATGCATGTAAACAAAGTACTTGATGTATTGAGAAAATAAATAATAATAATAAAAATAATTATAAAAATATTAAATAAAAAAAAACTAATAAGATAAGGCTGACACCAAATTTCTTTCCTTACAACATAATATATATATTATATATAGATATATATAAATATATATATAGCTCACGGATACATCATTAAGATCTGAAGAATATCTAGTGACGCATCCCTTGATGATGGACTCACTTGGTAGTCCGAAACGATGGGTTCACAAAACTCTATAATAGGTCATTCCTCATCTATCTAAAAATAATAGTTGTTTTTAAAGATGTCAAAGTGTGAATTTGGCAAGAATTCTTTAGTGTATTTGGGACACATTGTTGGAGGCGTTGCGCTGAAGATAGATCCCTCTAAGGTTGAGGTTGAGGCAACTCCATTACATGCATTGACAAGTGTCAAGAAAGTCTTACATTAGGGAGATGTACAACATAAAGCATTTGATGCTTTGAAGCAAAAGATAAGTTCAACACCGGTATTTGCACTTTCGTATCTTAGACAACCATTCGAGATTCAAACAAATGCAAGTGATTATGCCATGGGAGAAGTTCTATTGCAGCACGGTGAGCCCATTTCATTTCATTCTGAAATATTTAATGGAGATGTAACGAACTATCCCACATATGAAAAAGAACTTTATGCATTGGTACAAAGTGTTAGGAAATGGAACCACTATTTAATGGGGAAGGAGACCATCATCCATATTGACCATAAACCATTGCAGTATTTATAGTCACAATCAAAGTTGCAGCAGTCACAACATTTCAGATGGATGGGTTTTCTACAACAATTTCATTTGGTTATCAGGTATAAAAAGAGAATTTACAATAAGGTAGTTGATATGCTTTCAAGGCCTATTGTAAATTCATCTGTGATACTCAAGCATAATTCTTTTTTGTATGAAAGTTACATATAACAATATGTAAATGATAGTGACTTTCAAGAAGTATATGCAAGCTTGAGTCAAGAAAATAAAATTGAAGAGTTGGATTATCATGTACATAACAATTTGCTGTATAATTTGGGCAAGTTATGTATTCCATAGGGAGAAAGAAAAAATATCATAAGGGAGGCACACACTTCATTGATTGTTGGACACTTTGGTGTAGGCAAGACAATAGCGAATCTTCAAAGGTATTGTTATTGCCACGAACGTTGGAGAATGTTTCTTGTTTCATAAGAGGATGTCCTTTATGTGCTACAAGTAAGCCTAGCAATAGGAAACTTGGTTTATACACTCCAATTCTGGTACCTTCATGTCCATGGGAGAGTATCTCAATGGAATTGTAGGATGTCTTCCATTGTCAAGGAAAGCACAAGATTATTTGTATGTAGTTGTAGATAGGTTCAGCAAAATGTGCATACTAACACCATGTAAAAAGAAAATTACAGTTGAACAAACATCTCATCTTTTCTTCCAAAACATTTGGGTTCATTTTGGTCTTCCTACTTCTATTGTAAGTGATCAATATTCTCGATTTGTTGGGAATTTTTGGTCAAATTTGTGGACATGATGGACACAAAGTTGAAGAAGAGTACATCCTTTCATCCACAAACAGATGGAAAAACCGAGGTGGTCAATAGAAAAATTATTCATCTTCTTAGAGGATATTGTAGAAAACATCCCAATTTTTGGGATGAACAGTTGCATTACATACAACATGCATACAACAAGGCAAAGCATTCTTCCAAAAACACATTGCCATTTGAGGCATGTTATGGGTACTTGCCAAGATCGCCATTGGACTTCATATTTGAGAAAGATATCACCATCGAAGGTCACAGTGACATCGATAAGGCAAGGAGGTTCATAGAGAAAATTTAGTTGATACATCATACAGTGCAAGAACAACTTGAGAAAAGTGAAAGCAGCTACAAGGCAAGGCATGACAAACACTGGGTTGATCATAAATTTCAATTTGGTGACGAAGTTTGGTTATATATTAGCAAAGAGAGACTTCAAGGGGAAGGTAAAAATATTAAACCAATTTGTTATGGTCCTTTTAAAATTCTGGAAAAGATTGGTAACAATGCATTTAAGCTTGATTTGCCTCTTTATATGAAAATATACTCTGTTGTTAATGTTGAGAATTTGAGATTGTTTGAGCCTCCTTTGATTGATGATCAAGGAGATCATGTTTAGCTACCATCAACAGATGATTTCTTGCCAAAATATCTAGATGAGCTTCAGCAGGATCTCATACTTGAAAAAGGAACCAAGACTTCAAAGAGAGGGGATGTCAAATACCTTAGAGTGGGACTCAAGGGACAAAAGCCTTCTCAAGCCAAATGGTTGCAGACCAAGAAGGTGAGGGAGATATACCCTCACCTGCTGAACAATTCATAGTATATTTTTGGGTCCAAAAGGCTTCTAGTGGGGAGGAATGATCAGGTGCTCAGTCTTTAGCTCAAAATTAAAAGTTCTTAGAATGGAGCGAAACCTAAATGACCGCATTCGTCTCAAAAAAATGATCCTAACACAATCTGTTTCTTCAAAAACCAATTTCGGATGAGAGAGTTATTGTGTTCTGATCGGTTTGCTAAACATGCGAAATTTAAAAAAAATTGCCCAGTCACTGCATAATCAGCAGTCTGTATTGCTGATGTGGTAGGTGACTAGGCATGGTAAATGATTGGTCAATAGAGAATCAGGGATGGACAAGTGTCAACATTTAGTTTGGTTGTAGAATGGTGATTTGGCGCATTTTTATTGGTGCATTTTTGGACCAATGGAAGCATGCCACATGGCAAGCCCAAAGGTCGCCACGTGGCACCTCCCAAGGGTCAGATTGGTGTTTACATTGGAGAAACATTATTGGTGAAAGTCGGGGTCGAACCCATGACCTATCACCTACGAACCTCAAGCCTTAACCGTTCACTCTACACGAAGTTCTTAACCATAAGAGCACACACGCCAGCCCTCCCTCCATGTGAACATAATGTAATAGACTGCCATGGTCACAGTAATGCCAATGGCTCCAACCAAACAGTTATACAAAGCCGTTATCATGTGAACACCGCAACCCAAACCATCAAGTTATCCAATGGCTATCCAATCCACAACTCCAACGATTCTGCATGAGAACACAAAACATATCTCCTAATGTTTAGATGTCTGAAAGATCCAGCCAATGATTAATATGATATTTAATAGTTCCACATGTGAACAAGGCCATAACCCCCACGGTCAAGGTAACTGACTCCTCCAAAACTGTGACATTAATTGTTCCATGTGAATAGTCCACAATTACCGCCGAAAGTCACGGTTAGGGTTAGCGCTAATCCAGTTTTTGTATTAACTAAGTGCAATTTATATATTATTTAATTGCAATTAAAATGGCGATGATTTTGGACGTTCCCTCAAATTCGGCCCCACCACCAAATTTAACGGGACTAACTGGAGGTGTTCTAGATTTAGAGGAGAAAATGTAGGAAAAGACTAACTGAGCTTTAGAGAAGTCAATTTTCGACCAAATTGAGGATAGAAAGAGGTGTTCTTGGCTAATTTGGACATTCTGAACACATTGGTGCAGGTATTAGGAGCCATAGAGATTTGTAAACAACATTTTTTCCACATTGAGCTAATATAGAGGCCCAAGCCATGGAAGCTGGACCAAGGAGATGTAGCCCAGGAGGGGTGAGATCCTTCATCAAAACACTATGTTAATGTGTGTCTTTGATGGTTTGCTGCACTATACATGTTTGATGTTCAATATTTGTTTATGAAGCTATTTTTCTCATGAATGTATTTTTAAACTTAAGGAAATTTACCTAATTGTATGCACAAACAACTAATGAAACCTCAGCACAAGAACCAATAAGCATGCACATATTTATAAATTTGTAATTGTTCTTAGCACAAAAACTAATCATAAGAAAACATATCACTCCTTGAGGCTTTATTTTATGCCGCTATTGGATATGATGGTTGATCTACTATTGGTTCTGCGTCTTATTTCCTTGGTTGGTACTCTTGCTATTGGTATTGTTTTCTACATGCTTCTTGGGTTCTTTTTTGTTTTTACTTTCATGCAAAATAGACTCACCCATTTGAAATCCAAGACCAGATTTATCCAATGGTGATATCTAGATCTCAAGAAAATTATCCAAGGCCACAATGCTCTTCTCCATCTTCCACTGCTTTTTCAAGGACACCACTTCAAATTCTATTTTTTCACACGTTTTCTTTTTCTTGGTACTGCTTCCTCATACCTTCCTTAACTTTTTCTGATTCTTCTAATTTAATCTTTAAGATGACAATATCTTCCTTGATCTTGGACTCCTTATCATCACAAATCTGCAATAGTTTTCCTTGATCCTTGCATGCAACTGTTAGTATAGAAATATCAACTCTAAGAGCCTTAATATCATTCTCATCTTCACTAGGCACTTCAACATGATCAAAATCTAAATCATCAAAATTGTAACTCAAAAGAAAATCATTGATATTTATACCTTTGGGTCCACGATTTTTTGATCTCTACACATCATCAACCAAATAATTTTCACTAGTAGGATGAGAATCTTGTGGCCGAGCTTCTTGATTTTGAAGGCCCTTCTTCTTCTTATTCTTCTTTTTTTTTTTTTTTTCTCTTTTTATCATTCTACATATTACTACTAGTACCATATCCAAATATGGATTCTAGCTTGTCCCACATTTCCTTGGCATATTTTAAACCTACTAGCCTCTTCAAATCATCATCATGAATATTCTTATAGATTTTGCATATAACTTGTGCATCATGTTGCAAAAATTTAGCTACAATTGGATCTTTGCCACATCCTTCACATACCAGTCTCCAAATGTTAGATATGCAAGAAAAAAAAATAAGATTTAACATTTTTTCTCCATACCTCGAAATTTGCAGCAGTAAGGATAACCATTCCTTAAGAAGTCATTTTGAAAAAAAATCCAATTTTTTTCTCCAAAAAACCCCAAATATACTCTCCAGTGATCAAGCTGCAACCAAGAGCCCCGCTCTAATACCAATTAATGGAAACATTTGAGCACGTAATGAGAGGTTTGGAGAGGGGGGGGGCTCGCGGGCGTGAATCAATAGTGTGTCTTATTAATTTTTTTTAGTAAATTAAACTTCTCTACTGAATCACATATATTTACCAACAACAAATTACATCATCGTATGGATATAAACAATGTAAGAAACTAAATCAAACAACCATGAGCACAACAATAATCAACACATCGAAAACACATCAACACAAGAGACATGAAATGTTTGGTGGAAAACTCTTCACTGGGAAAAAAACCACCCCTGCTGCTGTTGTACTGCTCTGAATCTTCTATTAAGAAAAATGTGTCTTTTACATAGATTTGTTGACTCCCATGTACTAGGAGACTCGAACTCACACAAAATATGCCAACACAAATCAACCAAGAAGCTCAATTCTACTAATCAACTTAGAAGACTATGTTCTCACACAGATACATGGACTACCATATGATAAAAGTCACCATGATTAATGATCCTTGCCCACCTTCGATTGGACTATCCAACTCTGATTGGATGGAGAGATTGTTCCTTTCACTGAAATTTCACAATTAATTCTCCACACCCATGGAGTCACTACTCCTATACTCTATACAAACCTCGTTTAATCTATTTTTATACTAGATCCCAAGACTTTCTACTCAGCTCGATTTAGTGATGCAATACAATCTCTAACAACAAGACATCATCAATAAATTAAATAAAAACACCACAAACATATACACTTGACACTAGAAAAATGGTGTCCACAAAATAACATCAAATCACCAACAAAAATATTCCAGTAGCATGCAAAACTCTCTCTCTCTGCAACAACAACCTCAAATCTGATATGAATACTAATGCATTGCTTCAACAATCTGCTCTATTCACTGCCATTAACACTCATATATTGAAGAAATCCTTGCACAACATGGTCTGAATCATTTCTCTTCTATACAACCTTCTCTAACTCACCCTCATACTTAACCAACCAACCCTCAGGTCCAAAGTAAAGTATATAAAATATAAAGGGTGAAATTCACCTTTGGCCTAGGATCAAGAGTGCACAAATTTGATGAATCAATCCATTATCAACACTACTTGTGCACATAAGGTGTTCACATCGTTGGAGGAATTTTTCAAACCATTCCTGGCCCTTTTCAATTGATCTAGAAGCCTTTGGGAATTTCCATGCTGAAATACATCTGATATGCGCAAGGAATTCATAGAAATTTTCATGGAAGTTTAACCACATGCACAAATCTAGTTGATAGGGGTTGCGTCTGCATGCACATGCTTGTCTCCATGAAGTTTGAGCCTTTCAACTGCATGCATAAGCCTGCATGTGTTTGATTGGGGAAGAGGATGATAAAAACATAAAAAAATTAGTTATGAACCATTGCCACCTGTTTGGTCACCTTCATCACCTCCTATACATGCCTCCAAACCATTGCGAAGATCAGTAAAACCTCTGCAAGTGGATCAAACATGTATCCCAAGTGCTACTTCCAAGTTGACCTAAGGGCCAACAAATAAGGGTTGGAAAGGCTGCCAATAATTCCTCTACTCTCCACAAACACCTACACAAGATACAACACATTTGTACATACTCACAACACATTCTAGCAAAACTCCATCATCATCATCATAAGGCCAACATTATGTTGCAACAATTCAACCATCAATTCATGCACTAGGTCATGAACATGAGCATAAACACCACTAGCACATGAGGAACCATTAACCATATCAATGCCATCATCTAACCATCATGAGTGACATCATAATGTTGACATCATTGCCAACAAAAGTAGCTAAAGGGAAACTCAACCAACTGCAACCATACTACAATGAAGGAATTAACACATAAAATAGTATACATAGGTTTGACATCGACGCAAACATGATCTAGCTACCATCATGAACCAATTCCAACATTAGCTAGTTGGAACCATGCACACCATAATGCCAAAAAAAAGTGCTCACTTTATTCCCATAAAAGATTCTTAAGAATTTGTTGACATAGATCTGGTATTTATAAATGAAATTATCAGGTTCCATGAAGTTCTTAAGAAGATCATATCAGATAAGGATTCATGATTCACTTCAAGATTTTGGACTTGCATGCAATTTTCTTTAGGAAACCAAATAAATTTAAGTACGACTTACCACCCTGAGACTGGTGGAAAAACATAAAGGGTGAGCCAATTAATGGAAGATATTTTGAATATGTATGTTATGGACCAACAAACACACTAGGAAAATTACTTGCCCTTGGTTGAATTTGTATACCATAACAATTACCACAGTTCAATCAGAATGCCTTTATTTTAAGTGTTATATAGAAGACCTTGGAGAACACCACTATGTTGGAATAGGTTGGAGTACTAGGTGATTATGGGACCATAATTAATTCAAGAGATGGAAGAATATGTAAAACAAATAGGAATCAGTTAAAAGAAGCTCAATATAGACATAAAATCTATGTTGATGTTCACATGATGGATAGGAATTATGAAATAGGAGATCATGTTTTTATATGTATTACACCAGACAAAAGCACCATGCAGTTTGGAAAGGGAACAAAGTTGTCACCCTGGTTTATTGGAACATTTAAAATTATGGAAAGAGTCGAACATGTCTCCTACCCTTGTGCACTTTCACCCCACTTGCATAAAATTCATAATGTTTTTCATGTATATGTACTAAGACACTACACAACTGATAGATCTCATAATCTTTAATGGAAGGAAATACGGGTATTGGACGAGGGGATCATTTTGGTTGAACCATTACATATAATGGAACGTAGGTTTTGACAACTCAGGAACTACCTGGTGGACCAAGTTAATGTCCAATGGGACAAGTATAGTCCTAGGTCTTCTACCTAGGAAGACATAAAGATCTTATGCCAAAATTATCTCAACTTGTTTTGACTTTTGACGCACTTAAAAACTTTATTTTGTATGTCCTTAATTTATTTAGCCAGATACATGAGACTAGCATTTTGAATTTGTATATAACCATGAAGAGTTACATGTGAGGATGTTATTTCAAATGATTATGTTTTGGCATGTATGCCTAATTAAATATGTACATGTTACTGGTACATGGATACCAAGTGAGTTATGTTATGAATGACATTTCTACATATTATGTTTTACTTATCAACATGTGTGATTATGTTAAAGAAAACATATTTCTTATTGTTGATGAGATGGATATAACTATAGTGATCACACTTGAATACTTAATGTGAAAGCTAACTACAGGTTTATTGGTTAGACATAGCCATATACGTTATATGAACTCAAATATCAATATCATAGATGTCAATAAATATAGAAGCTGGAAACCAATTATTTGAATTTATTTTGGTTTTGAATATATTGATGCATATGTTATAATGTGTAGACATGTGTTTATATTACAAATGATATGGTTATTTTGGTTTTGAATATATTGATACATATGTTATAATGTGTAGACAAGTTTTTATATTTAAGATGATATTGTTATTTTGGTTTTGAATATATTGATGCATATGTTATAATGTGTAGACAAATGTTGATATTGTGGATGATATTGTTATCAAATCGATCACATGATGCCAAAAATCTAAGAACAATTGCGGCTCAATGAGATTCCATGATAGGGTGTTGATGCTGGTCATATTAGGAGGGGTGGAGGTGTTTCCCATCGTTTACTCCTCCAAAACCTAGAGTCATGGGAGAACTGTGCAAGTCACATCCCATATACATGTGATTATGACTACTAAATGCCTACTGGGGAAGTTAGGTCGATGTAGTTGATGCTCCCACCCTTCGAGTTTTATGGATGGTAAAGTCAGTATAGCTAACACCATGGCATATTCCAGTAGAGAATGGATAGGATGGGGGTGAAATAGATTAGGAAGGATAGGATGATTCTAAAATAGCTTGGGAACTCTACTAGGGTACGATAATAATACTAAGGTGTAAACAATGAAGATTCAAAATATAAATTTTAAGTGTCCTCACATTATAAACGAGAATTGAATCTTGAAATGCAATCCTTTCATAACTATATTAATCAATAAAGTAATTAATGATATACTATATAAACCATAACTTCAGAACGAAGTTTTTTGAAGGAGGGGTTTATAATGACCCATCTCGAATTATGGACAAAATATGATTATTAGCATTGCATACGAGTCATGCATATGATAGCTACATATGCATGCATCACATGCATTGCACTAGTATACCTACTAATTGGCTATGAAGAATGCCTAAATATGGATAAATGAATTAATACAAAATTAAATACCTAACTATCATGAATGTCATGAATGTATTAAGTATAGAATTCTATGATAAAATTTAATGAGTATAATAAACTAAAATTTTAATTAATAAACCCATTAATTAATAAACTCACTTAATAAAATCATTAATTAATAAACCCAATTAAATAAAACCATTAATTAAACCCCTTTAAAAACACATTAATTAATAAATCAATTTCAAACAAAACTTGGGAACTGACTCAAATCAACCGAATTTGATTTTTTTGATTGTAAATACATCTCCAAGGAGAAGTCAATTAATAGTAACATATATATATTAAAATCGTGAAGCGGTCAATTTAATGGTGGCTGAGATATTCAAATCCAAAGGGAGGATGACAACCTAAGAGCCATAAGAAACCATTCATCATGTTGTCAAGAGGGGCCATCTGATTTATTATTATTATTATTATTATTATTATGAGGTCGTGAGGAGATCTATTAGAGAGGAAGAAACATCTCTAATAAAAAGAGGCGATAGGCTGAAGATGGGTTTTTTCTTCTTCAAGGGAATGGGAGGCGAAATAAAATATAAAGAAGCCACAGACTAGAAAGATGATCACTAGAGAAAATATGAGGGATAAGATTGGGGCTATGGACTCAACGGAAAACTTGGAAACTTGAGAAATTTTCTTAGATTTTTGGGCATGGGGGCTAGAAGAATTTGATCTCAAAGTCTTATGGTTCTGAGAACTAGAGAGGTTGATCCCAGATAGTTTTAGCAATTAATTAAGAGTAATGGAACACATAAAATATTTTGAAAAAAAATAAACCCAAAAAAACATAAAACAAGAGAGGCATAGATATACATGATTCACCTTGTTTGGGCTACGTCCATGGAGAAACAACCAATTATTCCTTTATATTATATACAAATTGAAGGGATACAACCTACAACAAATCCACTGTATCTTTCTCTCTTCTCTCACACAATCTTCTCTTTTTTTCACACACATAGAATAATACACAACCACAATACAATTCCCTCATATAAACTAAGGGTTGCTTTCTAGGGAAAAAAAACATAAATTAAAATAACTTCTACTATCAAATATTCCACCTTATGAATGGCTCGGATTGAATATGAAATTATAATATTTACAAGGCTTCCCCCCTGGGATCTCCTTGACAGCAATTGTGCGGGGGGGGGGGGGGCAAGCTCCCCCCACCCCCATCAGGGACTAGGATCTAAACACGGCTGAAACAAGACCTTTGATTTAGGAAGATAATCAAGCTCCACACCCAACAGATAGGTAGGGAGGAATTGGTTGGTTTGATAATGGAAGTAGAGGACCCGAATATTCGATGGAGCAATGATAGCCAAGGATCAACATCAGATGGGGAAAACAAGGTATATACAAGTATTTAATTTGATAAGATTTTATGTTAAATTTTGCTTCTTTGATGGAACTATAGGACTAGGCTCTACCTAAGCCCTACAAAAGGGAAGTTAAGGGGGATGGGAGTGTAATAAAGGGGGTAGCTATATAAAATTAGGGATCAATACGATGCAAAAAAATTGGAGTTTTTCCTAGAGAACTAAAATCCATAGTCTAGAAAATCCAAAGAACGATCCAACAAAATACAAGATGAATTGGAGAAAGCTGAATTGAATTGAAAATAGGCTTACCTACCACACTGAGGAGCTTATTACCAGATCAAATACAAATGCAATTGAGAAGACTAAATGAAATTCAACAACTAAAAGAGAGATAGTTCTCAAGAAGATTTGCATGGTATTGATATAGGAGTCAAGGAATCTTAGATCACTCAATTTTTCCAATAGCAAAGGAATCCACATTACTGGTGGTATGAGCATGCTACTCATTATATGGCAGTGTAGCACATTGCTTGGAGATGGTGCTGAGTGCCATCGAGCCCGCGACTTAGGACTCCCATAGTCTTTGGTTCCCAAGAGGAGAGAGTAGCATTGTTTGAACTATAATTGAAATCCATCATTCTAGTGTAAATATTGGGTCCTTCCACCATCCACCATAAGTTATATATGTGCACCATGGTACCATATAGATACTTTTCATTTTTCCTGAGCCTTGATTGTGTATTTGTCCACACCTGTGAAGTGACACAAAATCCAACCACCTTCCAAATGGATTGCATGCTTGAGCTTTTGTTTGGATTGGAATCCATGATATCAAAGTGGGATGGGGAGGGTCCACATTAGTGCACCCACTGAGGGGGGATATATTAATATTCTATTTTATATTACATTATTTTTTCAATTTCAATAATAATAATAATAATAACTTGTTAAAATTAATATTAATATAATATGAATATAATATGAATATTATTATGTGGAATTGTAAATATAATACTCTAATTATTAATACATATAGGTTTTAATGTGGGATTTATTGTTTTCACACATTTGTTTTCAAATTTTTATTTTAAAAGACAATTTTTTGGTTTCATTGTGACGATCAACAAAAATAGGAATTTTATTTTGATGAGCAAAAACCATCATCAAAATGTCTAAACAAAAGCCAACATCAAAATGTCACATTACAAAACTAACATCTTAATGTGGTTGTGCAAAAAAATGGTGTCAAAATACTATGAAACAAATGCTAGGGCAATGTGATGAAAAACACCAGCATAACGTAGTGACAGATATACCAACATCACAATTATCACAAATAAAAAGAATAAACATTTCCTTTTGATGAACATTACACATCATCACAATGTCACAGTACACAACTAACATCACAAATTTGGTTGTGCAAATAAAATGATAGGAACATGCAATGAAAAAAGGGATTCCATTTCAAAATTTGCTTAAAAAATATATTTGTTTCTGTGTGACATTACAAAAATAATAGCATAATGTGGTTGTGTAAAAACAAATGTGTAAACTTGCTATGAAAAGTAATTTTTTGACAATGCAAACAAAAAACTAGCATCACATTGTGACATATGAACTAACATTACAAAAAAAACCAACGTCACAACTTCATATTGTAACAAACACGTTCTGACATTAGAATGGTACAAAATTTATCAAACATCAATGTAACATCTCTACCAATTCACATATAAAATATGTTATTGTTCTAGTAATTTACACAATGAATTTTTTATCTTTTATTTTTATTTATGTAAGGTAAACAACCATAGGATTTTGAACCTTTTATTTCATAATTTACATAGTACATCATAACATGAGGATCATCAATTGAGCCACCCAAAACATTACTATTGTTTTCATGTAATACATCGATGTTCTAATTTGCACATATAGAAAAGGAAACACCACGAAATACTTCCACATACTTAATATATTCTTTGGTATCTTGGTGTTTCATGGTCTAAGCTTATTTTTTCTTAACATTCAAGTCCATAGAGCATTCTACACACACACACACAACTATATATACTAACTATAAGCCTTACTTTTCAATCTTGAATGTATATAACCCTTACATTGTGAAAATGGAACTCGACCCTTCAATTTCGAAATGGTGTGTTG
>APFE030224305.1:147770-178421 GCA_000404065.3 Pinus taeda | reverse complement strand
TGTAACACTATTATACTAATCATTATTGTTATTTAATTCATGTTATTACTATATTGTTTGTTTGTTTTATGTTTTATGCTTTATGATTTTGTAACACTATTATACTAATCATTATCATTATTTAATTCATATTATTACTATATTGTTTGTTTGTTTTACGTTTTATGTTTTACTATTTTATAACACTATTTTGTAACACTATTATACTAATCATTATCATTATTTAATTCATGTTATTACTATATTAATAAATTTGATTCATGTTATTACAATATTGTTTGTTTGTTTTATGTTTTATGTTTTATGTTTTACTATTTTCTAACACTATTTTGTACCACTATTACACTAATCATTATCATTATTTAATTCATATTATTACTATATTGTTTGTTTGTTTTATGTTCTACTATTTTGTAACACTATTTTACTAATCATTATCATTTCCTAATTCATGTTATTGCTATATTAATAATTTTAATTCATGTTATTTCTATATTGTTTGTTTGTTTTATGTTTTGTATTTTACTATTTTGTAACACTATTATACTAATGCTTATCATTATTTAATTCATGTTACTATATTAATAATTTCAATTCATGTTATTACTATATTAATAATTTTAATTCATGTTATTAATATATTGTTTTTTTGTTTTATGTTTTATGTTTTACTCTTTTGTAACACTATTATACTAATCATCATCATTATCTAATTCATGTTATTACTATCTGAATAATTTTAATTCCTATTATTACTATATTGTTCTTTGTTTTATGTTTGTTTTATGTTTTATTACTATATTGTTGTTTGTTTTATGTTTTATGTTTTATTTTAATTCCTATTTCATCAATTCTACCTTCTATAAGAAGAAGAATCTAGATAAAACTAACCCTTACAATGGTTTAGAGAATGATATTTCTAGCCTAAGGAATGATGGGAATGTCCTTTTAATAGGTGACTTTAATGCTCGAACTTCAAACAACCAAGCTATTATTTTAAGAAATCATTCCAACCCTAATCCTCTTTGGTTAGACGAAAACCCTACTCTTGCTAGTAGGTACAAAAGGAGCTCTAAAGACCTCGGGGAAAAGTTGTTTGGGTTGGAGCTAGTCAAGCTCTGTAGTGCTCAGTATCTGATAATTTGCAACTGTCTAAGAAAGTGGCCCAATTCCAATAAGATGACCTGCATCCATGGACTTGGTAGTATCATGGTAGACTACGTTATTTCCAATCTCCCATTATACAATGAAATAATAAATTTTGACATCTTAAACGACCACGAACCTGACTCTGATCATAGGCCTTTAGTTATAACTCTCAATTTTTTCATGCATCGAGTTCCCACAGAAAATAATACTTACAACCAACAGAACTTAATATTTGATAGAAATAAAAATGATCTCTTTCTAAATGAATTAAAAACTAATTTTCTTCCTTTATCTAGTATAGACAACATAGAAGACCTATATCATAATTTTACTACAACCCTTTCATATTCTATTAACAAGTTCTCAATTGAAGTTTCAAATAATAAAATAAATAGAAAAACAAATCCATGGTATGACAAATATTGTAAAAGTGCGAGGAGAGCAATTAAGGAAGTTGTTGATGAATCTCCTAAAATGGACAAGATAAAAATATAGAAAGCCCTAACTAAAATGAAAAAGAGGCAGCACATTTTTCAAAGGTAGGAGAATCTCTTACACCTCTCTAAGGTAGCTCTTATGAAATTTTGGAGGCACATTCTGACTAGGAAGACTAAAGATAATAATAAAATTGCTCTTCACAATTGGAATTCCTATCCTAAAAAGATTTATGAATCTCCAAATGTCATGGATAATTTGGAAACCCTGCTCACAACGAAATAAGTTTTCTCTTTAGAATACATTAATTTGGGTTTAATTGCCTCGCCAATGGGAAAGCTAAGGACATTTAAGGTTACCAGGCAGAAATCGTAAAATTGGAGGTCATGTCCTCATCCCCCACATCCGCAAGCTTTTAAATCAAGCAGTGAAGCAAGGGTTCCCCAAACCTTGGACTGAGAGCCTCATTATCCCTATTTTTAAAAGTGGGGATACAAATAACCCCTCTAATTATTGGACAATTATGATCAGCCCTCTCTTAGCCAATTATCGACAATTATGATCACTCAACAATAGACCACCTTGTTACATGTATGATCATTGTAGAGGAATGTCATAATGATAAATCCAATTTATTTTGTTGCTTTGTGGACTTTAGAAAGGATTTCGATATGATTCCTAGATACAACCTTTGGAATAGATTAGAAGAGCTAAAGATTCCTCTTGAGTTGAGAACTGCCGCTATAAGGTTATACGAGAATGTAATTGCCAAGCTAAAGAGCAATGAGGGGTGGTTGAAAGATATTAAGTGTAACATCGGAGTTAAACAAGGTTGCCCCCTCTCCCCTACCCTAATGGCATTTACATTGATAAGCTCGAATGCTATTTAGAGGAATCTGGATGTGATGTCACGATCTTAGCTAGGATAGTTGTCATCCTTCTTCTTTATGTTGACGATATTGTTCTTTTCGCAAGGTGCCCATCTGATCTTGATAAGCAACTTAGGCTTCTTAAGGATTTCTGCTCTACCATTGGTATGATTGTTAACACTGACAAAACAAAAGTTATGATTATGAAATCCAAGAAGGACACTTACGCTAATTTTATGTATGACAATAATAACTTGGAGGAAGTGTATTCTGACAAGTACCTAGGAATTGATATTCGTCACAAGCTAAACTAGAATCATAGCATTGAGAAAACGATTAATGGGGGATGGAAAGCTTATTTTGGTCTTGAAAATAATTGTAAAGCACAAAACCTCGTAATGTGGGATAAAAAGAAGTTCCTCTTTAAAACTTTAGTCACTCTTGTTATCTTATATGGCTGTGAGGCTTGGGGTTGCAGCATCTCCAGAGAATCATGGAGAAGTATTGAGTAAATCCAGAAGTGTTTTATAACTTATAACCTAAAAATTAAAAGCAGTACACCCTATCTGTTATGAAACCAGCTCAAGCTCAAGAAAAGATAGAAAAGATAGATCAACGCCTTAGAATTCAGCCTCGTCGAGGGGGCAACCTCCTTTACATTACATAAATGAACAATTCTTGGATGATTCAAATGACAAAACCTCCTTTCTATATATAGGAGTCTAAGGAGTCACAATATAACCCAGCCGACCTAACAATAATAATATAAAGCCACAAAAATAACAATAGAGGGATTCTATGGGGCACAGTAATAACAATATGGGGACAATAGGGGCACAACAATATCAATAAGGGGTACAACTACAATAGTAACGGGGTAATCACTAGTATTATAGGGACCCAACATCTTCATTGTTATATCTTTCTTGCTTGTTGGTTCACACAACTTGGTTTCTCGTGGATCGAGCCTTCACAAACATGGGTCTATCAATGCACCTGTGGTTGCATTGGAACTATCACTTCATGTGATCAGGCCCATGCACTGTTAATATAGGAGTAGGAGTTGTGTTTGCTTTCAGTTGTTTGATTGCATGCTTGTTTGCTTTCATGCTTTGATTGTTTGTTTGTTTACTTGCTTCGTTTTCATTTTTTGCTTCTGCTCTTTCTTTTCTTTGGTGATTGTTAGTTTGTTTGCTTGTTTCGTTTGTATGTTAGTTTGCATGGAACCATGTGTAACTCATGAAACGAGCTGGGTAAAGTATAAGAGGGTTTGTACATCTATCACTACTTGGTTATCTATCATCTTGCCTCTATATGATGAACTTTTTACTCTTAGCCCATGATACGTCAAAGGAAAATACATACTCTTCAAAGTGAACCTTGGTGTAAACGCAGCGCTTGCACACTAACTAGCGTCACCTTCTCTAGTCGATTGTTTTTGGGTTAACCCTTTTTAGCTCAATCAAGTAGAGTAAGGTGAGGGGCAAAACATTAATAGACACGCCAGAGATACATTAAACTACTTATCTATCGGAACAACCTCTTCTGCTCTCAATAAGTCAAGATCCCTATTTCGCCTCTGAAATGAATAAGTGCTATGCACAGTGAAAATGAAAAATGAAAAAAATGAAAATTAAAAAAAAATTCAAAATGAAAAATGAATAAGGTGAAAGAAGAGAAAGGCTTCCTGTGTAGGGAGGTGATGTAAGTAACTCCGTCGGGGTACTGATCAGGCTCGCTGACAGCAGAGCCATGCTTGTGTTCCTATGTGACTCCACCGTGGTACTGTTCAAGCCTACTAGCAGTGGAGAAACAACAGAGATGAAACTAAGACTCTGAGGACTATATTACTTGTGCACCTATATACCCCTCAATCCCAATCGAAACAACTGTGCTGCCTTGGCTTGGAATGTGTGTCAATTGACCAAGAGTCTGGAAGATGCTACATCTTACATGAAGTTAGTGTGAAGCCAAGATGAGATAAGAATTAAACAATACTTCCGGAGGTGTTAGACTTGTTTTTTATGAACAAGGTCCATTCAGTGTGTCGCCATGTGTTGTAGCAGCTACAACCACCCTCCAAAATTTTTCCTTAGCCTATATTGGAGCCTCCCTACCAACCTTCACAATAGCTTGCCTTGCTTCATCAAGTCCTCAAGCTTCAATGTCTTTCTTGCTCAAAGGTAGCCTGTCGATCACAGTTGATCCATTTCCCTCACAGTGTTCTCATCCAGACTTGGTCCAACTATAGGCTGAGCAGCTTCCCAGTGAAATTTACGCATTTATGGAGGGCTACTTGCCTTCCCTCCAAGAATTGTGCAATTCCCTTTGACAACCTACTGGGCTCCAGGATTGCGCAATCCTGCCAGCTAACCCTCCCAACAGGATTTGCACAGTTTTTCCCATTAACAAGCTATTCAGCCCAGGATTTGCACAAATATGGGCAATAGTCAGCTACTAGGCCCAGAAATTATGCAATCCCCTTGGGAAGTCGACCCAACTTACAATCAGGAATGCACATTTTTCTCTAGTAGTCGAGTAGTTGCTTGCATGTGCAGTTGAGTTGACCGGTTCCCTTTGGGACTGAGAAAAACAGACTTGCATACATAGGCTGCTTCTCCCAAGGCAGCATGCAAAGGAATCCCCTATCCCAGGGATCTATGTTTAGCAGTTGGAGGTTACATGCAAGGAGAAATTCAAAAACCTCCCACCAAGTGTCACTTCCCCTAGATTTGTGGCATGCACATCAAAACCTCGATGTTATCAAAACTCATCAACCAGACGCTGCAGAGATCATTCCTCACATCAACCTTGCAGCTCTGACATCCCACTACTGTCGCATGCATGAAACTGTTTTGCACGAACATCCGCCCAACCGGCGAATGGCCCCACCGACATGCATGTTGATATGTTTGCTCAATCTTCCATTCATGTTTTGCATGCACTGAGTATCACTTCTGCTATCACTTAATGTCACCATGAATTTCATCGAATTACTTGCTTTTGGTTGCCTGTCGAAGAGTCGGGCCAACCTTGGCCCAGTCTCTGCCTTCATCAAGGCTGCATTGCACAATTTGGAGAAGGAAGGCTCACCTTCCTCTCCATATTTGCGCATTATGGCTCGGCACTGACCTCCTAGACTGAATTGCACATTTCTGGAGGTCAGTGGTTGCTTGGCCCAAAATTTGCACAAATCTGTTCCTGGGCCAACAATATTTCCCATCTGGAATCATGCATTGCACAATCCCAACAACAAACTACCTGACTGGACTGTGCATTATGCAGTTCTAGTAGTCAGTCAGTCTCTCAGCAGCCCAGACTGTCCCTTGTGTAGTCTTGTCAATCGGTTTCTCGACCTCCCAACCGAAATTGCGCAACCTTCATGATCATTTACCCAGGTATGTTGCAAGTTAGTTCTCATGTTCATTTTGGTTTTCAATTGACAGATTGCTTGCTATGAGTGTTGCCATGTCTGCAGGTATCACAGGTGTTCATATGCCTCTCATCAGTATAGCTACAATGGTTTCCAGGAGAGCAAAGACGAAAACACTGTTCAAAGCATCTTTAGGGATGCAGTCGATCAAGTGTCCATGGGCTTACCTACTCATGAAGACATCAAGTTGTTGATGGACAAGGACATCAAGCAGCAACATCATGAACAACAGCTGAAGGCAACATACTAAATGCAGGGAACGCAATGAATGCAGCGAACACAGCAAATGCAAGAGGAAGGTTGTTGACAACATAGAGGTGGAGAACAATTGCAATATCAAATAGATCCACTGATAATGAAACCAACTTTGGAGACTTAGGCTATGAAGTGACAACGCGATATGAAGATTGCAAAAAGGCAGAAGATGGAACAAAGAAGGAGTTGTATGTGTTGAAGTAGCAACTCATGAAGAGCATGAAGTTGCACAAACAATCCAATGAGTTACAACAAGAACAGGAACAACAGTGGGTGCAACATGCACTCATGGATGAAATTTCACCACTATGAGTTAAGGATTTATCCCAGCAGCTGACACAAAGCAAGCACGGTGAGCAATGTTGTTGATATCATGCAAGGGATCTAGCAACATGCATGTCATTGAGCGCATGCATGCAATCCAACCCATTCAACACACTCACCAAGGTGAAGACAAGATGCAAGTCCAACTGGGGCTGAACATGTACTTCGACAAGTTGATGCGCATGACCACCAACACGCACTTGAAGATTAGCATGAACACTATGCATTAGTGTGTTTCCGGTTCAACCATACCCAAGAAGACCATGTGCATGTTAGCAGACGAGTTGGATGAAGGGGCCGAACCAATGCATCAGTTGCAACAAAGGCAAGAGTTCGCTTCAGCAAGATGTCACCATGAGGTGCATGCACATCATCATGGACGACCAAGCTTGGCATCATCTCACCACCTTCAACATCGCAAGCATGTCAAAGAGTTAGTCTCATCACAACGGATCGAGTGTCAGTGATGTCTTGCAAGGCTTGCTCAAGCCACATTGTCTCACATGAGTACATGTGCATTGTAATGTTGAGTCATGTCAAGTATAAGTTGAGTGTCAATAGTTGGATGTAACAGTCATAGAGTAGGTGAAGAGTCATGAGGGTAGTTGAACTATCATAAAGGGGAATGTCAAGGGTCACCCCACCCTTTGCTATAAATAGTCCCTCATAACTCATTGTATAGGCTTTTAGTCAGCCAAGATTCTACTAAGATTATCTTGAAGAAGGCTTGGATAGTATTGTAATGTGCCTTGGCTTCTTCACTGCATGGAGCTAGTACATCTCTTTGGAGGACCAGACAAATGTGGCTGTAACGTTCCACTTATGGGGCTAATAGGTTTACATGGTGTATTGTATGATTGTGACTTAAACTTCTTTATATAATAAAAGCCAACACATTTTCATGCATATGTTGTTATTGTAGTTGGACTGTTTCAGTTTCCTTAATGATATATGTTGTTTAACTTATGTACTTGTATATGAACTGATTTGTATGCAATTATATGAACCTTGTTGTTAATGTGTTGCATATGTTGCTAATGGTGTCACCATCCATGTCAACTGCTCTACTGGACATTAGACAGACCTTTCTCTAAACCTTTTTCTATCAACCGTCACACTCATCTCAGACTAGTCCGTGAGTGTTGTTCATGTTATCTTACCTTGTATGTTGTGATTGTCGCATCCGTGTCGACTGCTCTGCCAGAAGCTGTGCATGTCCTTTGTGTTGTGTGTTCCTATCCGAGTTGGGACTAATCCCTTTCAAACTGGAACTCACCGTCACCTTCCTCTCCCTTCGAAGTGTTGAAACCTCTCATACTCATTCCTTGACTCACTGCGTCAGTCACACCCTTGCTACTGACAGAGTTATCTTACTTTCCTCTGTGCGACATCGCGGTCAAGGAATTACTATACGACCCACTGCTGGGACTCCTACACCAAACAGTTTGAGGTCTAATTGGGACTTCTTATTGGGGAGATCCCCTTGAAATGTTGGTGGTTCCAACACCGTCAACAACCCCACTTGAAGTGAAAGTGAATAAAGATCTAGAAAAATTATTGCCTACTCATATCATATTTCCTATTAAGTACTCTAAACAAGTCACAGATCTCATGCTTGTTAGGAAAAAGAATCATTACATACATCTTTGTGACAAATTTCATACTTCAAATAAAGAAATCATTAAAGAAATCTTTCCTTTTCCTCATATGGGTAAAGGTTAGCCTACTTTGAATCCTTACTTTTGTACATATAGTTTTGCTTTTCTTTAAGTTTTTTTTTTTGCTATTTCTATTTGTGTTATTTTCATCTTAATTTTTCTATTTATGTTTGTTTTTGCTAGTTATATTTTGATTACAATACTGTCTTCTCTAAGTCTAGATTGTGTCTGATAAGATTGTTAGATGCTACTATTTCTGTAAATTTTTGTACTAATGCCTTTTAATCAATTAATACTTTAACAAGTTAGAAAATAGAGTGACTTTTCGCTGGTGCGCAAGATGAAGTTGCTACAGTACTTGTCATAAACTTATTTTTTCCTTTGCATAAAAACATAACAAGTGATGCTTAGTCCCACTTTCTCACACCCCTTGCTTCCTTTCCCTACATGGAAACTTTCCTACCCTCTCTCACTACATCAAGCCTTATTTACTACATGAACCAAGATATTCTAAGTTTTGTCCTGTTACATACAACCTTCCTTGTGAAGTCGCTAGACGTTCAGTCACCTTCACAAAGATGCGCAAACCATTGCACTTCATATTCCTCCTTTGAAAGAAATAATAATAACATATTAAAAAGAAAATAAAAGAAAATAATTCTTGGTAGGTGGGGTCCCCCTAGAGCAATAAGGAGTTAACGTCTGGCATCACTTCATGGTTTTATGTTTTCATATAAGCATATGGCATTACAAGGAGTGACATATGGGGTATATGTGCTTGCATTTTGTATGTGGTTTCAAGGCCTAATTATACTTACAGTACTTTTTGGCATGCATAATTACAATGTGTAAATGAAGGCTACAACATGACATAGAATTTCTATTGGCAAACTTTTTTTGCACAGGTGTTATAGAAATGGCAAAAATAACGAATGAATAAAAAAGAGATTTCCTTGTAAAGCAACTATTCTCTTAAACAAATCAAAATGGTTCCTAGTGGCATGTTCATGAGAATAGGAAGTAATATGTAAAAATAATTTCAAATACATACATTATAGAGCAATAACACTATATAACAAACTTTAGAACAAAATGTTAAAGTCATATTGCAAAATTCAAGGTTAAAAGTGCAAAGGGTTTGACGGATAGTTGAACTTGATGTTTGAATCACAACTCCTATGCAATGTTTGTGATGAACAACATGTAATATATTTTTTTTTTCATGAAAACATAATGTATAGGAATGCAACACAACAAGGAAAATATGATGTGATATTCATGATCATTCACCCGCTGGCATATCAAGTATGACTATGGAAATCATGTAAAGAATGTGCTAGTAATATAAAGTTTCCATCACAGTTGACATTTTATTTCTCACTTGAGAAAGGGCATTGAAAAGTTGTCGTATGTTATCTCTCACCTGCAAATGTATAAACAAAACCTTATGAATCACATAAGAAATGTGCTACGTCGTTTCCACGGTACGGCATATAGTTGCAAGTGATTTATTGCAATGGAAGTGGTGATTTGGTGTTGTCTTTGTGATACGACATACAATTAATATGTCGCACTTTCAGGACCACTTCAAGACTCTCAATGACGTGAATGTATTTGGCAAAGAGGCTTCCAACATACCTCTGTTTGTATTTCCAAATTGGGAGATTTTCTTGCAAATTCTAGCTTGGAAATCCAGTTGAAACCCCAGCTCAACATTTTAGAACTACTAGAGGAATCACCAATAATTGCTATCAGAATCCTCTAGAAATTATAAAGATATTTGTTACAGGTATGAGGAAAATATCAACTGAATTCAAGTAGATTATCATGCATGGATTTACTCAACAAGTTTTGGTTGTCTGTGAAGTTATATTGAATGTTCTTTCTATGGGTTAATCCTTTTCATATCTAGTCCTTGTCATTTTTTCCCTCTTTTGTGTGTCGCTCTTTATGCATGAAAAAATATGGGTGTCTCTCTGTTGAAAGGAATCTCCTCAACACCAGTTAGTATATGCTATTTCTATTTTATGAGAGGGAAAACCTTTCCTTGCGGGTGGTCATGCACACATCCTCTACTTTGTTTCTGGTGGATAAGATCATTACTTACTCTTTTCAGGCACCTTGCCTCTCTTTTATATTGAAAAGAAATCTGGCCCACATTATAGAACATGGGTTTATTTCTTAGCTAATTAAGTGACTCTATTCTCCAAAGAAGAAAAACTAGGTAGAAACACACTTTTCCCCAGTGGTCAAATGCCTTGGATGGAAAACAATGCTTTGAATAATACTTTCTGCCGCAGCTCACACTACACGCTTTGTGTGGTTCATTCAATTGTTTTAATATACATGTAAGTGATACTCTGGAATTCCCCCTCGCCCCCCATACCATGTAGTCGTAATCACGTCGTTCAATAATTTTCCAAAAAAGGTAAAAATAGGAATTTTGTCTTTTCCTCATCACATTCACTCAGTAGCCCTTGAATACAACATCTAATCTCATTCATCGTATGCTAAGATTACAAATCTGAGGTGGAATAAATTCGTATAAGCCCTCAAATTTTGGAAAGGTAAACGCCACAACCACCTCACTTTGAAAGGAAATTGCGGTAGGGATTTGATTTCTTCCAGATACCTTTCTCATCATTATTACTACTTTACATTGTCATGTGTTGGTACAATGTTCCCTTCCCCCTTAACACCTTCTTGAAACAACAAATATTGAAAGTCATCCAAGCCTGCATATTTGAATAATAATTGTTGAAGTAAGATCTGTGTTTTTTGGCGACCAATGCAATAACTTCTCACAATATAGTCTATTTTCTACACATAAATTGTGCCTAGCTTATGGTAAATATATCAATTTCAAATGGGAAAAAAGTGAGTTTAGTCACTAGTACAATGAGCATACATTTTAAATTTTGAATTGCATTGTTCCATACAATCATGAGTATGTATACCCTTGTGTTCGAAAATCGTCCCTGCTAAATACCATTCGCTAGCTACACTCCTTTGTATACCAAGAAGCCCAGACAAGGTAGCTTCCTTTGCCTCTTTTTGCACTTTTTAAACAAACTTTTATTCACATATATTTCTCCAGCATGCGCCCATACATATATTCATGTTTCTCCTACATATGTGTGTCCATTATCCACCACAAATCAATGAGAAAAGGTTCAAGTGTAATCTCTTAGTTTGCAACCATATTTCACTTATACGATCACAAGTATTTTATGTATTAACCTCTATAGTTGTTACTGTATATCTCTCAATCATACCATGCTTATATATTTTCCTAGTTATACTTTGAACTATGACATAAGTAAATAGGATACATCTCATAACCTATTTTCTTTATAGGCATATTAGACTACCATTATGTTACTCCACACATATTTATGATGTTATGATGTTATCATGAACAATTTACATGGGCATAAAAATATGCTACTCATTGTTGTCTTCCTTATTTTACCTGCACTTCATATTATTTGTAGCACTTCTTTTGATTGCATGTATATAATGTTGAAATAGTAACTAGGTTCAATGTTCATAATGACATGTAATCATGATTTTATGTAATTAATATAAAGAAGAAAAATAAAATTTATGTTCTGCTTGAGTAATGGGTTTCATGCTCAAGGAATTTTATTTTATGGATGAAGCTCCCATTGTGAGCTATTAGGTTTGGTCATTAAGTAATAAAGTATATTGAGTCAGTGTCATGTATTGAAGACCCGTTTCGGCATGTTATGTCTTGTAAAAGATAATTTATTTGAGTCATGAACCCTCCAAGACCTTGTCACAAGTACTCCATCAAGTCGACCTTCAAAAGGAGACGGAGATCATTCTAGAAAGGATGTCGGCCTTCAAAAGGAGATGGAGATCATGGGAATATTACTATATAAAGGAGGTCACGACCTCACTTGGAGATCATCGATTCAAGCATCTGAAATGGAATATCAAGTGCAAGAAACTCAATTAAAATAAGCCTCTCATCAAGCGAAGAAAGGAGAAGGAAAATTCGAAGTAATATTGATTTTTTTTGGGGCAAATACCTTTCACACGTAAGAGGAAGACTAACATCAGTTGTTGCAGAAGAAGCTGAAGTTATCACAGTAATCTTGGAGGCCAAATCAAGGAAGAAACTAAGTCACTTTACAAGATGAATTGCAGAAGAAAGAGACTCCATCCAAGTGAAGGGAACCAAGGAATAAAATTATTGTTTATCCCTCATACGTGCTGCAACTATGGTTTCTAGAGAGGTCGAGAATTGCAAGTATGAGTCAATAGGCCAGAAATATGAAGGGAAGTTGAGATCTAAAGTGAAGTATGTAGTTTGACTAGTGTTGACTCAAGGAAGAAGAATTGCTTCAGGAAAGTCTTGTGATGTGGTCTTAGAGAGGTTGTTAGATCAAGGGTCCTAGTCTTGGAATTCGTCACTTGGAGATTTTGTAAGAAGAATAATTCATTTGGGTTTTCCGCTTAGATTGGAGAGGTTTTGGCCATGGATGATCGCCTATATCTTATGTTCCTTGTATTAAAACTATTTATATTTTTATAGTTGTTTGATGAACATAACACTATAATAATCAAGAGCTAAAGAAGAACCTAATCAAAATAAGTAAAAGGAATTCACAAGCAGTTTCATTACTAGAAAAATCACCGCTTGTCTCTGCCCTAGATTTCTCAACATGGTTTCAGAGCTAAGGTGAGAAGACAAGGAAGGGAAACTCATTAAGGGACACTCAAGCTCTCAAAAATTAAGGTTGTAGAAGAATATCAAGGGCATCAAAGAATCAAGAAGATCCTCTCATCTCCATGGCATTTTGAATACAAAGGCTACATCATCATCTTAAATAAAGTATCAAAACCCTTGATCGATCAAAGAAAAGTCCACAGTCAAAGCACTCTTGAGATCCACACTTAAGTCATCATCACAAGGAAGGAGACCTCAAGAGACCCTAATTCTTATTGAATTGAATAAATAATCAAATCAAAGCATATTGAAGTATACTCATCCAATCGAAGCAAGAAAAAAGGAGATATTCACATCATCAAAAGTATCAAGGTGATCTCCCTCTCGTTGGAGCCAAGGATCACTCTTGAAGAAAAGCATCTTCATCAATAAGAAGTTTTCAATTCCTATATCATCATCAAATTCAATAAGGAACCAGGTTGAAGGAAAGCAACAAGTTGGTTAGGGCTTCAAATTTTCTTGCATGGAAGAAAATGACAAATCTAAACCTCATAGAAAATGAGGTCATGGAACATGATAAGGGCTCAATCACCAAACCTCCAAAAGAATATGCTCAATCAATTGCAAGGTATATGAAAGGGGAAGTAAGGTCTCAAAGGATTCTCATAGAACCCATCAAGGATCCCCTCATTCACTATGTATCAAAACTTGAAACTTCAAAAGAAATACATGACAAACTTGTAGAGTTGTTTTCCATAAGCACATCAAGAGAAGTTATCTCATTAAGACAAGAACTCTGTAAGCTAATGTTATCAAAAGAAGAAGGAATAACCTCATAATTTATGAGGACATTTGAAATAAGGGATCAACTTCAAGATTTGGGAGAAATTATGTCTGACAAAGAAATGAATACCATATTACTAAATGCATTTCCAGAGGAATGAGGTAACTTTACATCAAGAATTTATGGGAAGAAGAAAGATACTCCATTCAAGGATCTATTGTCACTATGTAAGATAGAAGAGACCAGGTTCAGAGAAAAATTTGATGTAGCATCAAATGAAAAAACTCAAGCATATGATAATATGGCAAAGAGAAAAGGGAAGTTTGGGAAATCTGGTCCTCAGAAAAGAAATAAGAACATGGAAAAGGTTTAATGCTATGGATGTCAAGAATATGGGCACTTCAAGAGAGATTTTCCTAAACTCAAGAAGGACAACATTAAAAGAGGAAGAGAAGAAGCCCATATCACTGAAGAAGTGGAGGAAGCTGAAAAGGAAAAATCCAAGAAAGAGGAAGTAAAAGATCTCAACTATGATTTAGATAGTCTTCCTCACCTATTTCTCTTCAAGTTTATGTTTTCTAGTTTTTCTGTTGTATAGATATCATGGTAGGATTTACTAAGGACATGATAGGATGCATCATGACATCATAGAAGCATACTATTGAAAGCAAGAGCTCATGAAGTTATCTTGGAAGAAGCATGAAAGATAGCTGAAATAGAAGTCCATGGCAACCACCTATAGAAGGATGTAGCTCTTGGTAACCTCATTAGAAGCATAAGTAGTACTTATGGGAAGAAGAAAAACATCTAGTATAAAATCTTATCATACATCATTCAATAGGAACACTTTCCAGATAAGGATGATCAAGATACTCCGTTGGAATCTTCATTGGAAGGTTCACCTATTGAAAGGAACAAGTGTTTCGCTGAGAATTGAATCTTGTATAGAATTCATGGAATAAAGGTATGATGTCACAAGATGTGAAGCATGTCAAGATGATTGGAGTTATTTTAATCAAGGAAGTTGTTGAAGGAATTCTAGATGACCTAAAGGAAGAAATGAGGTATGTATGCATATATTTATTTAAATCATGTCATATGGTTGTAAATATCATGAATGAATGTTCTACCTCAAGAGCATGATCAAAAGAAAGATATCCTCCTTTAGAAGGATACAAGAAGACATGGTTCACACATTGACTAGATAAAATCAACATAATATGTCTTCATATGAAATATGAGGTAGTTGACAAAATTGAAGGAAATATGATTGGAAGTTCCAAGAAAAAAATGTGTGAAGAAAGAAGGGAAGGTATCATGAAAAATGCAACTGTGGATAAGGAAATCAAAATCCAAGGACTAAAAGTTTTTGACTATGATATCTCCATGGGAAAGATATGAAGATTATGATGAAGTTTGATAAAATAAAGAGACCCTCGACATCATATATCATTTTGGATATGTGTCAATATGTATATAGTATGTTGATACAAACAAGGAGTTGTTGGGATGAAAGACCATCAAAAAGGTAATTTTAATGTAATTTTCATTTTTCTATTTTTGAATAATATTTGGATGGGATAATGTAGCGCTACCAAAGGAAGAGTTTTATATGTCACATACAACTGACACTTATGTGATAGGATGAAAGGTCCTGAAGGAAACATGATGTGAAGAAGGTAGCAAGGCATGAAGGAAAGGTTAGATATGGACTAATGGATCATTTTCCAATGAAATAAAGTATGAAATGAATAACATGATTCATGAATGAAAGTGATGGATGATCGATTCCCTATGAAGAATTCCCAAAAGATGAATACTCCTGAATAAAGAAAAATAAGTTCACGGCATTGAAAGGAGGATCTCTTCAAGCAACTGGTTGTCCCATGATCTTCACATAAGGAGCTATTGGAAGCAAGTCCCTAGTCAAGAGGGAGTTTGGAAAAGTCCCCGATTAAGAGGGAGCTTGGGTACATTCCTTTTATGGAATGGGTTGGTCATCCTTGGTTAAGAGGAAGTGACAAATATGGTTCTCTACTTCATGTGTCATGCACTAGACTAGGACTAACAACCGTAAGTCTTAGTGAAGGCCATGAGGAGAGATATACACATCATTCTTGTCTTCAGTTGGGAAGATAGAATGGAGGATTGGGTAAGAATATGGTATCTAATACTCTTTGAGGATGTAGTAGGGCATCCAAGATAAGAGTAGTCATAGAGGACCGATATTATTTAAGGATTGGGAATACAAGATAAGAATAGTCTTGGTGGAACATACTATGAGAGAACACAGGTGGGGTATGTTCCAAGAGAGAAAATAATAAGGGTGTCTATAAATCATTGGTCTCGCCAACATTGTGCTCTAACATTGTGGAGATATAGAGCTCTTAGTGAAGGCCTTGCTATGTGACAATGTTGGATGGATGATATGATGTTATGTAGATGGTTTACCAATCTGAATCTTCTTATGTGAATTCTTCATATTGAGAATGTCCAAGTACCTTGTATGGATTATGAATACGTCCCTAGTTTGAGAGGAAGCGTTGAAATATTTAACTAGTTTTGGTCTTCATAATGACATATGTAATCATGATTTTATGTAATTAATGTAAAGAAGAAAAATAAATTTTATGTTATGCTTCAGTCATGGGTTTCATTCTCAATGAATGTTATTTTATAGATGAAGCTCCCATTATGATCTATTGGGTTTGGTCATTAAGTCATAAAGTTTATTGAGTCAATTTCATGTATTGAAGACCCATTTGGGCATGTTACACATTGTAAAAGAGAATTTATTTGAGTCATAAACCCTCCAAGACCTTGTCAAAAGTACTCCATCAAGTTGACCTTCAAAAGGAGATGGAGATCATTCTAGAAAAGGATGCCGACCTACACACTAGCACAAGTTGACTTAACTTCATGGACATCCTAGTATATAAAGGAGGTCTTGGCCTCACTTGGAGATCATCGATTCAAGCATTTGAAATAGAAGAACAAGTGCAAGAAACACAATTAAAAGAAGCATCTCATCAAGTGAATAAAGGAGAAGAAAACTCCAAATTAATCTTGATATGTTTTGGGGAAAATACCTTTCAAATGTGCGAGGAAGACTAGTATCATCTGTTACAGAAGAAGCCAAAGTTATCATAGTCATATTGAAGATTGAATCAAGGAACAAAAAAAATCACTTTACAAGCCAAATTGCAGAAGAAAGAGACTCCATCCAAGTGAATGGAATGAAGGGATAAAATTATTGTTTATTCCTCACACATGCTGCAACTAGGGTTTCTAGAGAGGTCGATAATGACAAGTTTGAGTCAATAGACCGAAAATCTGAAGGGTAGCTGAGATCTAAAGTGAAGCAAGTAGTTTAACTAGCGTTGACTCAAGGAAGAAGAATTGCTTCAAGAAATTCTTATGACTTGGTCTTGGATAGTTTGTTAGGTCAAGGGTATTGGTCTTGGAATTCATCACTTAAAGATTCTGTAAGAAGAAGAATTTGTTTGGGTTTGCCTCTTAGATTAGAGAGGTTTTGGCTCTGAAAGATCACCTATATCCTATGTCCCTTGTATTATTATTGTTTATATTTTGATAGTTGTTTGATGTATAAAACACTATAATAATCAACATTCAAGAGCTAAGCAAGAACCTAATCAAAAGAAGCAAAATGCATTCACAAGAAGTTATCATTACTAGAGAAATCACCTCTTGTCTCTACCTTAGATTTCTCAACATATACCTTCCTTGCATAATATATTTTCTTTGCGTATGTGTTTATTGAGAATCGTGGCATTCATGTGAAACATGATATAGAACAAGACTTTTAATTTTCTAATTATATGCTCATGCTCTGAGATTAATGGTTTCATAACAAATTTTCTTGGTCATAGTGCGCAATGATTCTCTTTAACAAAGGCTCTCAAGGTGATTGAAAAGGTTGTGGAAAAAGGACAAATATTGCTGAAATTCATTTGCAAGCTAGAAGATTTTATCACGATAATTACTTGTGACTTTATATGTGTGTGTGTGTGTGTGTGTGTGCATTTCCTTTTAGCACTCACTTCATTCAATTATGTCATCAAGCAATTATACATTCAATTATGCAAGTATAAAGAAAGTACAGATCATAATGCACAAATATATGAGACACCATAAATTAGGCCAACATCCAGGGAAAAACCCACAAGGGGAAGCCCAAAAATCCTTTGCTTATAGAATATTTTTCAACAAGAGATAAATCCAATTCATAGAAAAATTAACTAGTAGTAGCATGAAAAATAATCCTCTAAGTGCTAAGTCATCCCTCCATGGAAAACAATAGCCTTCAATAGTCTACAAGAAGTATTCCACAAGTCTTGTCCAAGATATTCCATATGTTTGTCATACATCTGATCATACTGTGCCACATGCTTTTCTTTAATACTGCCTCAGAAAATTTGCATAGTTGTAATACTTCCTCAGAAATAGGATACAAACTTCCTAAATAATAGCATCTGAGATTCCTTAAAAGCGGCCTACTTCCTGCCTCATGAGGCTCTCTTAACGACAAAATAATGTGCCTAAAAATTTTATATTTCATAGAAGAATATTTCCTCAGATAGCTCCAAATTTTCTCTCCACAAAATATGTGTGAATTAGTTTCCAAATGGTGGAGTGATGATGCCAATATTTATTTGTTTCCTCATCTTAAAAGGTGCCTTTAAAGGCTGATCTGAGTTGACTTTTGGAGGCCGACTTGGTAACCTTGGAGACACAAAAACATACCTTTAAAAAAAAATATTTTTCTTTCTTTTAAATGTCCAAATGGGACATGATAAAACTATTTTTTTAACTCAAATAAGTTCTTTTTGAATCTTTACAAACTCATAATGATAAAATATACATTATGAAGACTCAACTTAGTTACAATTTCAACACTCCCACTTAACTAGGGAGGTATTCATATTGACTCATTAGGATATTCTAAAGTTGAATAATTCTATAAGAAAGGATCCATATTTATAAGCATCGTTATAAACATCATCATGACCAACATTTTCAAATTACCAAGGCCTTGATAAGTAAGCTCTATCTCTCCACTAGATCATAGCACAATGCTAGGAGGCATTCAACATGAAACCACACAACTACCCCTCCAAGGTACATACCCCACCTAGGTTTCTGAGAGTATGTCCTCTAGAGGATCATTTCCTAATTTGGTGTCACAATACTTGACACAAGGAAAGGTCAGTCCACCGTACCATTATTAAATCGGGTCAATGTACTTGACTTAGGGTGTTAATTGTAATCGGTCACAGTACATAACACAAGATTGTTAGTACATGATGTTTATCCAATCTACCATTCACCCTATCCTGGTCCATGTACTTAACTTAGGGTGTCAATCCTAATAAGTCATAGTACACGACTCAGGGAGAAATATAGGTGTCCAACCTCACTCCCTCTCAATCAGGGAGGAGTTATCCACAAGTCCAAGCTTATCTTGAAAGTACTCATGCTTCTCTTACATAAACTACCTGTTCATTCGTGGATATTTATTATAGCTTCTCGAATCCCATCTGCACCATATCTTGAATCATGATGTGCTTCGACCTTCCATGAAAAACTTGTTTCTCTTATAATATTCATACATCTTTTATCATCACAAAGTATCACGGTTGAATCCAACACAACATCAAACATTTCAGAAAACATTTTACGAAGCCAAACCGCTTCACAACTAACTACATAAGGTGTCATATGTTATGCCTTTGTAGTGCTTAATACAACATAATTCTACTTCCAACTCATCTAAGAAACCACCATCAATAATACCTTTCTCATCATATTCACTGCTACCTGAATCAGTGTAACGCTCCATCATCCCAAATATCTGGAGGATCTTGATCACATATTTCCCTTGACCAAGAAATATTTCTCCAAGTTTCTGCCAAACCTCAAGTTCCAAGTAGGAATGTATCAATCCAATATTCTTCATGTCAAATTTTACTTCCATCTCCCTCTGAAGAAACATATTTTCTTCTTCTCAAATATTGCTTCCATGCTGCCATATAGTGCATGCTAGATCTTGACTGCATACTTCAAATTTCGTACTTCTCTTGTATTTAGGAACATCCTCTTGATTTGCTATATCCTTCCAATTCTACTGACAAAGCCTAGGAATCCCTTGGCATTGACCTATAATCCTTTACTAGGAGGCTATGGAAGAACAAATACAATTATGCAAAGTAAAGATAATATCAAAGGTAAAGACAATAACAACAATAGTAATCAAAGAGAGGAACTATAAAATACTTATCTTTTGATAAAAGTAATCTCCCTTTTAATCTTGAACATCTAGTAATTTCTCCTTACATCAACATGATGTAATTTATGTCTTTTCCAAGAGCTAGGGTTTCTTCTTTTCAGTGGAAATGATCATTCCTAGGGTTTCCTTGTTCACATCATAACTAGGGTTTACAAACCTTAGACGCTTCATTATTCAAAATCCTCAAGACCTGCGATCTTCCATATTTGCAAGTTCTACAATTATATTCATATGCTTGCTGCAAAACCTAGAATTTCCATAGACATGCCTTCTATACTTGATATGGAGTTCATTGATGTTTCATTCACAGATTGTCTAACTTTTATTGTAGCACTTAGATTTGATGTGTAGGGGAGGTATCAATGATCTGAGTTCTCTCAATTACCATAATTAACCAAGACATATTATTCTATGATGTTTTCAGAATTGCATGGAAAAGAGTATGAAAAACCACATGTGAAAAACACTTAAAGAAGATGAAACATAAAGGATATCATAAGATAGTGTGCACAACAAAATTTGATAATAGATTTCGTCGAGTATGGACTACGTTTTCGGGCCCTGTGTAAAGAGTGGGGAGGTCACTTCATTAGTCTTTGCAAGAATATGAGTACATAATGCAATATTTGTCAATACAAGGATCAAACCCTTATCTAGAGTGGCAAGTCTCTCCCAAGAGATGTCCTCCTACAAAGAATTCTCATTCACAATACATTTTCCTTCAGCATGACAAAGGAATGATCTCTCACCAAGTGGCATAAATGGGCTCACACACATAAGTGACCTAACATGGACCTCAATCTGCTGATCAAATTTGAGGCATACTCATCATCATCACATACATCACGAAATTCTAAGACTAATGGCTGTAAACATGACTAATTTCTGGAAAGAAAAACAAGATAAGTGTCCAAATGCATTAATATACCTCCCATTCTGAAGATGGCCTAAAATTTGGATGCTCAAATTAAGTAACAAGCTATGCCATTACGTTCCTTATGAAAAATCATGAAATTTGAGTATAAAGTTAAACCTATTATGGAACTATCAAATTTGGGCCTCTAGGCCAAAATCTAAAAGATTCCTTGTAAATTCATGTGTCAAGGTTCCACTGCGCAATGTTATGCCTCTAGAAAATCGACTGCTCATATAAGAAAACCGTTTGCACCATCAAATTCCTAGCGAAATTTTGGTTCAGATGAGTGTAAACTTGACATATTTCTAACTCTGTAAAAAATTCAACCCCCAGGGAATCTAAAGATTCCTCAAATATTTTGCATGAGGTATATTTAGTGGAATATTATAGTATCGTACTGTGTGCCGACTTATGGTTCTAGTTGAGTCATGGTTCTACCACTCAACATTCTAATCGTCTTGTGGTTCCTCTGTAGATCTCATGCATGGCCCACAATTGATAAGGGTTTAAATATCTATGTGCGTGTGACAATTACAAAGTCACCCACATGGTCTGTTGGCAAGTGGAATTAATAACAATGGGGAGGTCCAGTGTCAAACCTCGTGGGCTCCCATTTTAGATGGTATGTTAATTAAAATTGGCTACTGTTGTTGGAGTTTGTTGGCAGGCGGTTAAATTTTTAACTGGCATGTTGCTTGTTTGAAACAGGCTTGGTATATATATGTATGGGGTTTCCCATTGGGTGGACTATTTAGATGATGACAAAAGTACTGATCCTTTTGACCTAAACTTTAATCGCTAATAAATTATGTATACGAAGTGAAATTTTAGTGTTGTCTGTGTCGTTGGAATCATGATCACGAGTTTTTCGTTCTGGTCCTAGTTTCGATGAAATCCAAAGACTTTGATTTTTGAGACTTCTCATAGCCACCTGGATCATTCCTCTCCACTAAGTATCTTTTGTTCCTCCAAAAGAATAAACATGACTGCAATCCTGATCTGCATAACAACTTCATTTGATAAGCCTATTCCCTTTCATTCACCTTTGTACTTCAGAACTCAAAATGATGAAGTCGACACTTGTATCATATGCAAACTCATAACCGCTAATACATGACCAATCATGACCCAAGTAAACCTCATACTTTCCAAGAGTTTATAACACACTCATTTTCAAGTTTACATCAAAATTATAACACAAACCAATACCCAAGCTATCGACTAAAAAGTCTTAAATATCATCATGTTGCATTGATAAGTGATGGAAAACACTTCACCACTTTTATAATCATTTTCGCAACATGTGATTTACAAATGTGACCATACTCAACTAATTAAAAATGTTTTGATGCCACCATCTCTCACTTAATCAGGTAAATAGGTCTTCTTCCTGTAGTTGATTCCCTTGTTGAATTATTTCATTGGTTGGTTCCTTCACAAGTTATTTTTTCTCCTCCTTCGATCACTGCTCTAGGTGGAGCTCCCAACATGTGGCTCTCTAATGTCCACTCTTGTTACAGTGACTGCAAAAATTATTCTTCCTCCAGACTTTCTTGTACTTCTTCCTACCCTGATGTGGAGAAGGGTATTGATGTATTGTCCTCTTCTTCACTGCCATTCTTTTCCAATAATTGGCAACAACATGGTTATACAAACCACAAAAAGTACATGGTTTTCTATGCCATAAATTTTTCTCATCATTATCAATCTGCTTGTAATCAAAAGGAACATTGGAATATCGAGGCCTTTTATACCTTGCTTGGTTATCTCCGGTGCAATCCCGATGAGAAGTACTTTCATTAGTTCTTTCTTTGCAATGCTCACTATCACGAGAACATTGGGAGTTGGGAGTTGGGAAGGTCCATCGAGCCCGACTTATATATATATATATATTATATATATATATATATATATATATATAATATATATATATATAATATATATATTTTTTTGATGGAAATTGTTTGTCAAATTTTTAGGGTCACGGGAAAAATTAACTAGGAAAAAATTTGGTTAGTTGTGGTTGTTGATAAATGCCAAATTGTCGCTTGGTTAGTGGTCGCTAAATTTAGCAGTTCCGTCAGATTTAGTAGGGTTGCCAAATTAGTTGTGCTCTAAATTTAGCTGGCGACAAAATCACTGATCCTTTTGACTTGAACTTTGAGTACTAATAACTTGTGCATACAAAGTCAAATTTGAGTGTCGTGTACGTCATTAGAATCAAGATGACGAGCTCTCTGTTTTGGTCATGGTTTTGATGAAATCCAAAGACTTTAATTTTGGAACCTTCTTAGAGCCATCTGGATCAATCAAGCACCTACATATCGAATACATTTTTGACCTTAATATAGAGGACACTAACTCTCATACAATGTACCTTTTCAAATCATCATTCTTCCAACAATAGACTTCTGATTTGATTAAGGATTTTAAGGATTAATATTTCAACCTTGCTTATCCTTCAATTCTTCCTTCTAGTACGGTGCCATATTTAAAAATTTCTTCAGGCTACTTCAAAGAGATATAGATCAATTCCTTGAAATGTCTAGGATAGATTATATTTCTGTCCTTATCTCAATTTGGTGCTTCATTGAAATGTTTCCTTGGACTAATTAGAGATTAGGATAGAACCTAGTATAGTTCCACTCAGTTACCATCTCAGAGTTTCCTTACAGAATTTCTTACTTGACTTACAAATATGAGCTTGATCCTTTTTAGAGAAGAATATGGATGTCATATATTTGTACCATGCCACAAGGATGGATCATGCCTTAGCCTTGGATATAGTTCATATCATAGAAATCGTAGTTATAATTTCCACTAATATCTTGCTTTGACATAGAGAGGAGGCTCAGACTTTGTATCTAGAATAACCTTCAAACCTTTTTTTAGATAGCAATCACAAACCTCAAACTTATGCCTAGAACCTTCAAATATTTCCTCAAACTTAGAGACCATAAACTTCTCATTTAGTTTCATTGTGATGACTAATTCTATAGTAAACTTTAGACTCTTTTCCATAGAAATGATTGACTCATACTTGTATCCATAGGTATAGTTGATTTTCGTCTTGAACTTGTCATTCTTCCATAGAGAAAACTCGGAGTAATTTAGATGTTATAGAGATGTATTTTAGTATGTCATATAGGAACTCGAAGGGGTTCAAATTTTTCTTTAATTCGGATTATTGTTCCTATTACATACACTCGATTTCATAGATATATCACAGGGACAAGGAGGCTCAGATGCACTTATGAACAATTCCATAGATGCAACTTGAACTTTTAGTCATACTTCAAAAAAATAAGGATCCATAGCTTGGAATAGTACTCAAAATTCAAACCACCTTCAAAAAATCTTAGATATATGCTATAGTGTTGTAGTACCCACAACCCCCCATTAAATTCTTATTTTAGCCATATAATAAAATTATGGGGGCCATTTTGCATTGCATGTAGGCTTTGAGTGTGTTTACTTTATTTCAAGTCTAATGTGCCTTTTATTTACATTTGTATTATTTTTGTAGTTTGACTAAGTTTGATTAAGCTTGTTTGTTAATAAAATTTATAAATAAGTTTTTCTAAGCATCTTATATTAATGAATAAAACATAGCCCCCGAGACCAAGATATTCAATATTATTATTAGTGGATTTATTTTCCAAATAGTGGCTTTAGCTGTAACATATCGGAATGATATCGGAAGATCCCTTTCTAAATCCCTGATATCATAAGTCCTAGGCCTATTTATAAATTGGTTGTAATTTATAAAGTGGTTGTAGTTTATTAGACGAAAGCCCCATATACTACTTAACCCTCCTCCGCTCCCTCTTATCGGAGAATGCCTTATCGGGGTTTTGTTGCGAAAAACATTTAAAAAAACTTTGATATAACACTGCTGATATTCAAACTCCAATATATCACTCCCTCCGATCGTTGATATTCCAATGCATCTTTGCCCTCCGACTTCCGATAACCATTCATCTCCGATCTCCAATAGGCGATATTGTATAACCTCTGATCTCTGATTTGTGATATCGCATTGCTTCCAATCTCTAATATGCTCCAATCTCTAATACACAGACCTGATTTTGATTTAAGTTACGATTTAATTATCAAATCACATCCGCTACTTTATTGAAACTTTTAAAATGGCATCTCCGATAAGTCCTAATCTCCAATTTTCGATATTGTTGCAGATCTGATTGGATTTATCATAACATTTCAATATAATTTCGCATCTGCTACATCAAAACTTTCCTATATCACAAGTTTTTCATGTTGTCTCATTACAAAAGTTGCGATGAGATTTTCTTCAACCCCACTTGGTTCTTGGTACTTGTCACTTACATATGGGGCCTCTGTTATAATAATTAAAAAGTCTATTTTCAATGGTTTTGCAGGAAGTTTGTTTAGTTTAGTTTTGAATTTGGTTTTCAATTAAGTTTAATAATAGAACTAATAAGCTTTGTTTGGATGAAACAGGGATGAACCTAGGGTCGATAAGGAGGAAGTAACATTTCGATCAAGGATTTCCAAACAACCACTCAACCATGTGTCGAGATCCAAATCAAAATAGAATGAAGCAAAATCGTAAACGAAGACTAATATTGTGAATAGCATGATTTGTTGGGCAATCTGCTAAGTGGTTATCAACAAAAAATAAATCGAACTCAACGACAAGTTAAACTGGGCACTTTATCAAACAGAGGAGATCTACATTTGGATTATGATTCAACAAGAAGAAGACACATGGAGTTGTTGTTATTTTCACGATTTCATCTTAAGCTCTATATAACTACAATCTATAGGACAAGAACATGGGGATTCAAATCTAAAAGAAAAGAGGCAAAGTAATGCTTGGGCTTACAACCTATTTGTAAGGAGTGAGTTTGTGATTCATTTACACTATTGTAGTGAGAGCCGATCCATCTTTGTAGGCAGGGAATCGATTTTAGAGGAAGCAGATGACTTGCACTACTGTAACTCTCTATTATTTTATGTAACTTAATTAATCTTGATAATAATATTTATTTCTATAATTGGTTGCATAACGCTACTGCTTGCTCTGTTATTGGAAGTAAATGCTTCAGTTTTCATATCTCATTTCTAGTGTATGAGTATGTATGTGGCTTTTCAGTACTACTGTTGGTTGTTTATTGAAATTCTCATTTAGAATCAGGTCAAACTATCTTGAAGGGTTAGTAAGAAATCAGATTCGAAACTGGAATTTGTATAAGAACATACCTTTATCTCTTTAAGATGCTATCTATCTAACAATTTAATCTTATAGATGTATTGCTTCATACATGTCGTGTATTTGAAATATTTCAATATTGCGTCATGAATCTTTTGGTCCTTATGCATATGTTGTATTAGGAGTTGGAGTTATTTACAGTTAAGTGTCTAGTAACTACTTATTAGAATTTAGTTATTCATAATTGTTTTAACAAGGATTAGATCTTGTGAACTATTTCCCTGGTCTAGTTCCTTCATTTTATTTTAATTCCTACACACTTCTTTTCCCATCCTTTTAGCTTGCTCTTGATTGAGAGAAGGACTAATTATTCCTTCAACTGAGATAGGTCTAGGATTAAATACAACTTAGATTATACTTTTCATTTAGTTGTACTTTTTGCATTCTAGAAGTCTCCTCATATAGGGGAAAACTTTAGAGTGGTTTGGCTAAGCCCCAAATCAGCTTAAGGATCACTTTCTTACCTGATTAACAAGAGGGCTGATCTGATGTCTCTTCGAAATTGGTAGATGAAGTTCATACTTTAAGCTAGTGGAGATAGAGAGAAGGTAACTAGACCTAGTTTAACCAGTTGGAACCACCATTTCAACGGAAAAAAATCCTGACTAGGTGGTCTCCCTTATAATGTAGGCAGATATTTTTCAACCTTCAAAATTTTTGGCGCTAGAAGGAGGGCCAATGAATTGTTTTCTTTGAATATTTTTTCTATTTAATATGGCCCCGTGTAAAAGGATTCATTGGAGTTGCTTTATTGGACCTCATCCCAAAACCATTCTAGTAAAGGCAGTCAAGATCATGTCTTAGGTAAAATATAATGGTAAGACATCTGCTTTTAATCATTTCCTTCAATTTATCTTAAGTTGCAATAATTTCAATATTGATGAGGACATTATTTGCAGAATCTTTACTCTAATTTTGACAGGAAAAGCCAAATACTAGTGCTTGTCACTTCCAGTTGTCTTTGTACATAGTTGGGACAAATTTTCAAATATTTTCCTTCATGCATTTCAGGAATATGACTACGAAAAGGTGTGTGATCAGTTAGAATAATTGTGTAGGATGGAAGGTGAGACTTTGGATATGTTTTATGTTAGATTTAAAATAACTTTAATGCAGTTTTGGTCCAAAGATTTTCCTCCTCAATTCAAATTGATTGGATGGTTTAAACATTTAGTGTCTCTATTCTATGATAACTATAAAGAGCAAGAAAGTATATACTTTATTGATAGCCATGCACTTGCTCAAAATCACAATTTCGATTCTTCGCAAATTGGAATTACAAATGATAATGCTAGATATCTCCAAATTCACATAATGTTGATCAAGTAGAATCTCAAAAAAATTCACAATCTATTAGAAACAATCAACAACAACTAAATCAACAACAATTAAATCAACCAAAGAATGTTGGCAATGCACAATCTACTGCTAAAATTAGTTCACAATTTGCTGATAATAAATTACAAATGATGAAGTAGCTCAACAGCAATTCGCAAATTGATCAAATATATGAAGAATTTGAATTGTCTATTTTGGAAAATCAGAAATCATCTATGCATAGAGAAACCTTCAGGTATATATATTCAACTTCCTATTTTTATCTCTACCTTGGTATCTTTAACGATATTATTTTAATTCATAATCAATCAACAATTGCTTTGAATGCAGATTTAATATTCGAAACCATAGGAACTGATTTTAATAATGAATTATTAATTTCTAATATTAGTAGAGAAAATTTAACTGATAGTTCAATCAATAAACCTGAATATTCTCTTAACTTAATAGTCAATCACTTGCTTGGATCTGATTTATTTAATTCAGAGGAAAATAAAACTTATGAAGTTATTTATGATGATGACTTGGAAAATGAAAACACTCAACCTCTTTTCTCCTCGGAAATGATTTTGTCTGATTCCTTAGGTGAATCTATTTTTGAAGATAAACATAATTTTAATCAAGGATTTATTTTGGTCTTTTCTAATTTTCAAATATTCAATCATCCTATTAGTTTTGGTATTCAAGAACCTATCCCAATTTTCTCCTATGGTGATGAAATGCCCTTTTTGAATCATAAGCTTGAAATCTTCCCATTCCTGCAAAAGAAAGCAACCAATGAGTTTAATTTTATAATTTATATTGATGCTTGTGGGAAATAAATCTCCACAAATGAATCCCAGTCATTGTGTATAATTACTTGAAACATTAATATAAACTTGAATCTTCTCTGCTTTCAGTTCCCTCGGTTTGATTCTTTTTTTTAATCTCATTTTTTAATTTTTGAGCACATTGTATTGGTATTTTGAACATTCAAAATTTAGACATTCATCGGGTGCATTAATATGCATATATGAGAATAATTTCAAGAGTTTCATGCAAGGACATCGACTACTTTTTATTTTGAAATTTTATTTGTTCATGCTTGACCAATTTATATTTTATTTTCAAATAATTTCATCACAAATTCTGGCACCTGAGGGTGCACCATTTCATTCTAACCAGCAATGGGAAACCTCTAGAAACCTTTTAAATTTTCATCCATACTTTGTTGATCCATTTGAAAAATAACTGGAAGTTCCAGTGCGCAGGAATATTTTTGACTCTGCTAGTGTTCAACAAACTTCAATAATTAAAAATGTAGCATTCAAGCCTAACATGATGTTTCATCTTCCTTCGAACTTATTCCAATCATTCACTAAAATTCATGCTATTTTTTATGATCCTGTAAACATTTGTTTGGAAGAATTTCAAGGTAATAATTTTGTAAATAAATTTATTTCGCTAAATTTGTTAATTGTGCATAATAGGCTGAAATTTTCTTTTTATAATTTAGTTTCAGTTTTACTCCTGTTGTTTGACCTATACATACATGCAAGAATTAAAATGAGAAAATGGTCACATTGGAAGTATGACTATACCTATTCATGTTTCTTTTCGTTTAGTTAGCAATAGGAATACATTAATTTAGATTAGATTCCTTTTATGCTTGCATTTATTTCATTATTTCAAATTTTTAATAAGCAAGTAATGAATCCAAGTTTTTTTTGGCATCTCCTTTCATTTTCTAGAAAAATGTCTTGGAAGATGTTAGAGTTCTTATATAGTCAGATCATATACACTTTGATGTGCTTAATTGCATTATTTTTGCAAAACTTCATTGCATTGTTTTTGTAATGAAAACATGTATCAAGATGTTTCAAGGAATTACTATGACTTGGAAATTTTGGATTCACACGTATCTCTAAAGGATTATTTTATCACATTGATCCTGTGATGGAAATTTGAAGTGGATATGATTAATAATTCATTACTTAGCATTTTAAATTGAATAAATAATGATTTTGGGCCAATGAAAATTACATTCAAAGCCACTTCTTCATGCTTTTACTTCCAATTAAAAGAAGAGGTTACTTTGGATGGAAAAAAACATTTTTCTCAGGTAAGATAAAAAAAAAAAAAATTCTCTAATGGTAAGTTTCATATGCCTATTCTCATCCTTTTGTTTTCTACATTTTTCCTTTTGCTTGAATTCCTTGCTTCTATTTTCTCTTCCAGTTATATTCCCTTATCCTTTTCTTCTTTGTTTTGTAGGTTTTAAATGGTTTGAGGATTCATTTTGTTTGAAGATATTAGTAAAATCAACTAAGAAGAACAATCAAGGAGTTTTAGGAAGTTCCTCTTCCCTTTCTTGTTTCTGATTTTCATTCTAATTGATGGTCTTTTCCTTAAAACAAAACAACATTTAAAGACTTGCAATTTAAATTTCTAGAACAAGATTTGTAAAAGGAAAAAGTCCCCAAAAATGCACATCAATGAGTTATCATTTAATAAGCCTCAACTTAACAAATTTATTTACAATATAAAATCTCTATTCTTGACATTCTTTTTATATCTTGTAAAATTTTTACGCAAAGCTCCTTCTCCTGAATGGTTTCTCTGCTGATTCGCTAACATTTGGTGTTTGCATTTTTATTTCATTTTCACATAATCATATGTATATACCAGAGTGTTTTCTATTTTTTGAAGTACCATCTCTTTTGGTTTTATACTTGGGCCATATTTCCATCTGTGTGATCCAATAAAGTTCATTCCAAAAGGAAGATTATTCAAAGAAACATCATTATGCTATCTTTTAGATTTTCACTTCACTATAATCTCTAACTACTTAATCATCATTATGCTAAATGATCTTTGAACTTAAACTTTAAGGGTTAATTCTATCATATGATAAGCTACAACATAGTTAGCTACTAAAGCAACAAAGTTCATTAATAAAAGTTTAGCATCTTATGACTCTTCTTGTCATCTCGATCTCTAAAGGAGTGGATTTGTCTCCCCATCCATTAATAAAATATTTTTAGAGTGTAATTCAAAAATAATAAAAGACTTGAAAGGTAGGGGGTCTCACCAAGAACCAACCTACCATGATCATAGACATTGATAGTGGTGACACTATCACAGCTGGTTACCAAGCCAGGATAATGGCTTGTAGCCTGTTATGAAACCAACTCACAAAAAGATAGAAAAGAGAGATCAACGCCTTAGAATTCAGCCTCTTCGAGGGGGCAACC
>APFE030224305.1:106149-117130 GCA_000404065.3 Pinus taeda | reverse complement strand
AACGAAAGGGGTTCCTCACTGGAACAGATGCTCCGAACACAACAGAGCAGTCCTCTCGGCCCGAAAGCAGTCAGAAACAGTAGATCTAGGAAATGACAGCCGCATGCAGTTCTACCGGCTCAGATTTGGATCACCAACGGACGCGGCCCTCAAATAGCTCTGATACCATGTAGGAATTTACAGGTAAGTTCCTCAGACAGAACACAAGAAGGACACCGCTCACAAACAGATCACAGATCAATACACCAGTATTTTGACGTGGTTAAAACCCTCAGAGAGGGAAACAGTCCACGGCCTGCGCCAACGTGGCTACTACAGGCAATTTATTAATAAAAGAATGAAAATTTACATAAGCTTCTCTCATTCACGGTTAACCTACAAATGACCCTCCATGCGCTTTAAATAGAATTCATGGACCAATCGGGTGTCAAGCCACGGATCAAGTGTCGGTAATACCGAGGAGAGAATGAACCGTCGGATCACTACATATCGTGACCGTCGGATTGTAAGTTACAAAATGTACAACGGTAAAGAAACACACTTTACCTAACTCTATACCTAACTCTATACTAGACCAAGTTGAACTTAACTATTCCTATGTGTCAGAATATCCTAACATGAAGATGGACCTTCTAAAGACAAGACCGGGTTGACTGCCGCCTCAGCCTTTTGACTTTCATCTATTATGGATTCAGATGGTTTATCTTCAATGATAGATGCTTCGACCAACCACAAAGTTGTGTTAGTAGAATTTTCAACTAGCGATGGACTCGGTAAGAGCTTCTTGTACCCAGGAGGAAGCCGTAGCGGTGAAGTAGGACGGTTATCCAAGACTCTTTTAGCTTTGTCCAGGAAGGGACAACGGTGGACGGCATGATTTCCTTCACACAATTTGCAAGGAAATTTACATTTTCCTCTCTGCCCAGAGACTTCGTTTTCGCTAGTTGACGGTGTATTCTCAACATGATCATCAGAGGTTGATGACACCAGATTGTGAAAACGAGGAGACCAGTCCCTTAAGATCCGAGGAATGCAAGGACAATCTCGATGATAATGGTCTCCTTTGAAAATGACACATGGAGATTTAGGTTTGGACAGTGCAGTGTGTGGATTTTCGCTAGATGATGCACGGTTGCCCTTTTTCACCTTTGGCTCCTTCTTCTTTTTCTCCTTCCCTTTCTTCTTCTTCTCAGTTACTTGGTTTTTAGCTTTACCAACTTCACCAAGCGAAGAGGAAGGAGGGGAGGGTGAAGTAGAAGGTTGGGGGGTAACTCTAGTATCATCTAGTTGCTGACTTGATTGCTCAGGAATTGCGGTGGTTTGAATGACAGAGGTCGAGAAGAGCCATATGGGCAAGCCGATTGTCAGTCCTGGGAGGGACAATGTGTCCATATGCACCAACATTCCCCCAAGAGGAGAAAGGACTAGGGTTTCCCTCAAGGGGAAATCCTTGGTTGGTGGACTCCATTTTTCTCAACCTGAGACCAAAAAGGGAATAGTGACGTTATTCCAATTAAAATAAATTTTAGACGATTTGACACAACTTGCTTTTTCAATTTTTAAGAGTCGAGAAAAAGCTAAAGATGACTCTAGTCAACTTCGATTTTTAATGAGCCTGAAGTGACAAGTGCTCAGATGGACCTTTTCTTTTAAGGAGTCTGAAAAGAAACGAAAGAGACTACTCTGGAAATCTAGACAGAGGGATTAACAAACCAATCGAAAAACTGCAGAATACTTTTTACGGTACGACAGTCAATCTTCCCGAATGTTGTGTTCAGTGCATTGCGATCGATAGGGCGACAGACACGGCTTCCTAGGGATAAAGGATATAGCCTATTGTGGTCTCCCAATATATACTCGACGGCACGTGGGAGCACAAGTCCATACTAGTACTTGTCGTCTCAAAGAGGAGGAACCACCCAACCAACAATGAAAGCGATAGTTACCAGGCTTTACGGCGCCGGAATATGTCTCTAGCCTAGGCTTCTAAATGTTGCGTGTTAGGTTCCAAAGCGTTTTTATGTTCATTGAATTTATTTTACAATTGGTCTTTCTTAAGAAGTTTGCCTTTCAGGTTCACTACGTGATGTAGATATACAATTCCTAAAATGCAATCTAAGATGATAAACAATCATTTAATCTTCTTTTGCAATGAAAATCCTAGCTACTAAGGAAAGAGAAGCGGAATTCTTTCAACAAAGAGCAGAGAGTACACACTAGATGCACTGTCCTAAATCAAAATCAACAAGCAGTTTAAATGCAAATTCACATGCATGTATTTGTTTTCTCTTTCTTAATGTGTGAATTACAAAAAGAATGCTAAGTACAAATTCGAATTGTTTCAAGCGACAATACTAACAATTTTCTTTTCAAAAAACGAAAGGAAGATAATGACGACACTTTGTGATTTTGAATTGAAAACTGTTTTCGACACTCGAAAAACTATTAATTCAAATCAAATACAAGAGTAACAGTGTAATTGACCATCAAGAACAATAGGATTCTTTTCTTTTACTGAAAACGACACTTGCGACACTTCCAAATCTAAAGACGACAACTTGATTACGCTACTTCTTTGTAAAAGAGGACCGTAAATGGCGAACAATACATAAAAACATTTACAGTTCTTTGTACTATGGAGGCTGAATCATGCAAAGGAAGGGAGTTTCCACAGAGGTTTACTGACCACAGACAACAAAACTCCTGAATAAAGCTGAAGAGAGTGAACAAAAAACCAAAATCTAGAAGCAAAAGAGGTCTTATCTGATCATTGCACCTGTAACACAGGGAAAGTACGATGCATCTCACCTATTGCACACGGGAGGTGCAATGCATCCAGATTATCAAGAAGAGAAGGTGTGATGGTCCAGGGACGAGACTTCAACTTGATTCTAGGTCAGAGTTTGCAGCTTAGTTCAGGGATTTAGGTCGAGCAAATGATAGTCAGTAAATGCAAATCACAGGGGCTTATCTAATGAGGCTACTTGAGCCACCACCAGGGCAATTAGGATGTTTGCAAATCAATTGTTCAGTTTATAAACAAAACCCGGAGATAAACTGAAGTAGCATTGATCTACTTTGCACTTGCATAGAAAATGCAGTTCGAAGGCTAGCTAGCTTGACTTCAGGCTCCATCTATAAGTTTATAAAGCAAAAAAATATAGACAAGCAAACAAGCTATTCACTCCCCAATGGAGTCACCATTTTGTTATCAGGAAATCTAGTGTCTATGTAGAGTTGCTAGTCCCACTGAGATAGGTAGCTATCTTAGAAACAAACAGATTAAAGTTACTTTCGCTTTCCTTTATGAGAAATAGATAGGAGAGGAGCAAAGAATACCAACCTCGATCTTTCGCTTGGTTCTCTGCTTGTTCTTTCTCCCCCTTTGACGAATCTTTTCCGCTCCTCCCTTGACCACTCCGCTTCAAAGAGTACTTGTAAAGTCAAAGCAGCATAATACCTTCAAAGTGCAGAGATCTACAATCGTAAACAACATAGGACCAGATGTACATTGACCACACACATGCATATATTAGCAAACACACAAGAATGTGGAGGAAAATTTGAATAACTTTATTGATATAAAGATTAGAAGAGAGGATTACAACCCATTGATCTAACCCAGCGTCATCCTCCCAGCATGAAAGCCCTTCTTCACCTTATGAAAAGCTTAGATCACCCAACACTATGATATTCCACCAGGAAACCAACAACACTTCCTTATAAGATACAAGATTCCATCCTATGGATCTCTGGGATGAGGGATCCATATATAGATGATTGCAAGGGGTGAGTTAGCTTCTGGGATTTTGATTAGTGTCCTCCCTCTAATAGTTCTTGATTCCACTTGGAGATTGATGATCTCTTACTCATCCCTAGGTGAATTCAGAGAGGCAAGTGTCATAGGAGAAGTTTCTGGAAGATTCCATGATCATCCACCTTGCAAACTATCTCTGCCATTTGTCTACTCTCGCCCATCGCACCCTGCAGAAGGGCTTTCCAGTATGCATCACACTTTTTACACTGAGCAGGTGAGATGCATCGCACCCTCTGCACTGAGCAGTCTATATGGTCTAGTTTTGACCAGTTCTGGGCAGTTTTCTGTGGAGAACTTCTGGGAGATGATGTAATCAGCTGACCTTGTTCCTTTAGGGTATGAAGCAACACTTTTAGGGACTTAGAAGCCCTTGGTTTATGGACATATGTGATTGGGGTTGCAGTGCCCAAATATGTCTATAACAGACACCTAATTTAATTGCTTTTATTATTATCTTGGTTGTTGAGAGACACATGGAGTTGTTGTTATTTTCATGGTTTCACCTTAAGCTTTGTATAAATAAAATCTCTAGGAAAAGAACGGGGGGATTCGAATCCAAAAGAAAAGAGGTAGAGTAATGGTTGGGCTTATAACTAATTTTTAAGGAGGGAGTTTGTGATTCATTTATGCTATTGTAGTGAGAGCCGATCCATATTTGTAGGCAAAGAATAGAGTTTAGAGGCATCATACGACTTGCACTACTGTAACTCTCTATTGCTTTCTGTAACTTAATTCATCTTTATAATAATATTTATTTTTGTAATTGGTTACATAGCACTACTGCTTCCTATGTTATTGGAAGTAAATGCTTTAGTTTTCAGATATCATTTCTAGTGTATGAATATATATGTGGCTTTTCAACACTATTGTTGACTGTTTATTGAAATTCTCATTTATAATTTGGTCAAGCTATACTGTAGGGTTAATTGTAAATGAGATTCGAAACTAGAACTTGTATAAGGACAAACTTTTATCTACTTAAGTTGCTAGCTATCTAACAGTTTAATCTTATAGATGTCTTGCTTCATATATGTCATGTATTTGAAATATTTTAGAATTGTGGCATGAATATTTTAGTCCTTATGCATATGTTGTATTAGGAGTTGGAGTTATTTACAGTTAAGTGTCTAGAAACTACTTATTAGGTATTTCGTTATTCATAATTGTTTTAACAAGGATTAGATCTTGTGAACTATTTCCCAGGTCTAGTTCCTTCATTTTATTTCAATTCCTACACGCTTCTTTTCCCATCCTTTTAGCTTCCTCTTGATTGAGAGGACTAATTCTTCCTTCAATTGAGATAGGTCTACGATTAGATACATCTTCAAGTGGTTTGGCTGATCCCCAGATCAACTTAAGGATCACTTTCTTGCCTGATCAGTAAGAGGGATGATCTGATGTGTCTTCCCTATTGGTAAACTAAATTCATACTTTAAGCCAATGGAGATAGAGAGAAGGTAACTGGACCTAGTTTAACCAGCCATAACCACCATATCAATAGAAAAGGAGCTGCTCTAAGTTCCCGACTGGGTGGTCTCCCTTATAATGTTGTAGGCAGATATTTCCGAGCCTTCAACATATAGGTCTCAAATTAAGCTTAGAATAGTGCTTAATTTTTTTTTTTACCACACTTGGATCACATCACAAAAGTAATTCAAATTTCAAACTACTCTTCAAGTGTAATAGGACTGCTACTATTCTTATTTCTTATAGGGAACATCACTATGATGATACCCTTCCTTTGTAGGCTCCTACAACTTGAATTGTTTACACTTATGCAAAGTGGTAAACATAATTTTGTTTGTCTTTGGATTTTATCATGACTTAGTGTCATGCTTGAAAATCACTTGAAAACGATTAACATACATTTGACCTGTGATTTCCTTCAACATGACATCTTCAGAAAAGATAATACTCCCTATTAAGTCCTTATAAACAAATGATGATCTCCTTCCTGTAGTGAAGGCTCCTTTAGATTATATGTCTTTGCACCATAACTAAGGAAGCTCCAGAATTTTTTTCTCCTAGTATACTTTGGTCTATTCTTAAGTGGCTTGGATATTAGATAATGAATTTGATCTTAGACAATTACTTTTCTCCAACTTCAAAACTTCTTGTATCTTGAAATGATCTAACTTCAAGATTGTCTTGTAACCCATGTATGAACCATGTTGAAATTCCTTTGCAAGCTAGAATATGTGTGTGCGTGTGTGTGTGTGTTTCCATTTAGCATTCACTTCATTCAATTATGTCATCAAGCAATTATACATTAAATGATACAAATATAAATAAATTAGAGATCATACTGTAAAAAGAGACAAGAGACACCAAAAATTGGGCAAACGACTAAGGAAAAACCCACAAGGGAAAAACTAGCAATTCTTTCCTTATAGAATCTTTGTCAACAAGAGAGAAATCTAATTCAAAGAAAAACTAACTAGTAGTAGCATGATATTTAATCCTCCAATTTCCATTTCATCCCTCCATGGAAAATGATAGCCTTCAACAGTCTACAATAAGTCTGCCACAAGTCTTGTATAAGATATGCTATATGTCTGTCATACATCTGATCATAATGTGCTACATGCATGTCCTTACTGCTACCTCAAAAAAAATCGCATAGATATAATACTACCTCAGAAATAGTATAGGAATTGCATCAAGAATAACATATGATCTTCCTCAGAAGTGGCCTACTTCCTACCTCAGGAGGCTCACATAACCATAGAAGAATGTGCCTCAAAAACTTCTATTTCATAGAATAATATTGCCTCAAATACCTTTGATTTTCCTCTCCATAGAAGATGTGTGATTTAGTTTCCAAATGGTGGAGCGATGATCAAATATATAGTTGTTTCCTCATCTGAAATTGTGCCATTAAAGGCTGAGCTGACTTGACTTTTGGAGTGACGACTTGGTCAACATGGAGACACAAAAACATACCTTTTAAGAAATTCAATTTCTTTCTTTTAAAGGTCCAAATGGGTCATGATAAAATAATTTCTTTTTTTTACTCAAATAAGTTCTTTTTTCTCTTTACAAAATCATAATGATAAAATATACATTATGAAGACCAAGCCTAGTTACAATTTCAACAAATATGTTCTGGAGGAAGAATAAAAAAAATGGATCAGATTTTCCATACACTTTGATGCAGACATTGAGGAGTTCAACCAATTAAATTAGAAAAGTCATCTTTACCTCGAGAGTGCTCCTGCTCATCCTCCTAATCTGCATGCTTCACAAAATACACCTCCTCCACACCCCAACATTATTAAGATTTTGGATCATAATTTTCCACAACAACAACCCATGTAGTATGATGGTTGGGATCCCAATCCTGCCAAGCCAACATCTGTTTTTTTTCCATTGGCCAACTATATCTCATCACTCAATTCCTCTGATTACTACACCTCATGCACCTTCTATATTGTTGTGACAAACACTGTTGGGGGTGAGGGGGGTAAGGGTGCGTGGGAGGTGAATCAATATTTTAAAAATCACTTAAACATTTCAATTTCTTATTCATATTTTTATACGCTACTATCATTAAGTAAACTAGTGTACATACACGAATATGATAAAGAAAACAACACATATCTAGTTAGCTAACTTTCAATATGTTTCATCATCTATTCTACTTTAACCAGCGTGCCACTAATTCATTAGCATTTAATTGAATAGTAACCTTGAGATGTAAGAACAAAATAAACCATCACACATAAGCAACACATCAACACATGAGGATGCCAAGATTTTTAGGTGGAAACGTAATGTGGGAGAAGACCACCGTTGTTGTCATCTTTGTCTTCATCTTTTATTATAAAGGAAAACATCTTACAATATTGTACTGATGCAGACTCATACTAATATGCAAACACCCACCTACATAAGAATACAACCTTCTCTCGTTCTCTATCACCCACTGGAAGGGAGCTTCAACCCCCTGATCTCATTTACCAGCACCCACTAGAAGGGAGCTCCAACCTGATGATCAGATTTACCATCTATGACTAGAAGGATGCTTCGACTTCCTCACTGAAGGCTCCAAACCTTAACACCTCTATGGACCACGTTTTATAATATTTCATATTGTATCCACCTGACCCAAAACATCAAACCTGGAGGACACTTTTCATCATATTTTCCAAGTATACCCACTATCATTATTTAAGCCCAATACCAAATAACAATACTGAAACCAATCATTGTATCAAATTACTTAATTATCGAACTAATAAAATCACCAAATCTCTACCATTTCTTACAACTAAATCAAACCAATCCATGACCAATATAAACCATCATATCAAATATAAATTAATCAGTATACCAAGCCAAACATTATTACCCATCACAGAAACCAATTTTTTCTACTGCAAACCGTGATCAACCATACATCATATTATATACGCTATTTTTCTTAGTCATACCTACGTATGTATACGCTTCTCCTAAAGCATACCCATGTCTAGATATCAAAGCACTAATACCTAAATCTGAATCACTGTCACACCGAATCAATCACTGAGGCAGATGTTGAACCCATCATATATCACTAACCAAATACAGATGATCACACAATATCATCATCCCTAGTCAACATATGATTCCATAAACAAGTCAACCCATCCAACATTATCAAACACATATTATCATAAGATAGACTTCATCGACAGACAACAAAAAACATAATAGAACTGATCAGACATAATTAAAAACTCATACTGCAAAACCCTAGTAGGTGTATGCACCTATTATAAATCATATCCACATATATACACGATTATCATTCACCACACTTGCATATAGACTTGTCCATACTGCAAAATATATACGCAACTACCGAGAAGTAGATCCACGTATGTATGTGATTTCTCAATGGAAAACCATCGTACATATTTGTAATCATTGATTCATACCTTCGCTATAACACAACATCTGTCAAACCCAAATATCGGCATGCAAACTATTACTAATACACATCATAATATCATCATAATAAATCTATCAACCACAAACATATTATTAAATATGTGGTCATTTTAGATCTGATCCATCTCCATCTCCCTGGTGCACTTCTATATCGGATCAAGTCATTCATAAATAATCTATCATATGCACACCTTAACACTTGATCTCCATCTCCTTAAATAGTATAGGCCTTAGCCAATACCTTAGGCCAATCCTTTATTAATGCCAATGGTATTCTTTGAAAAGATAAAATATATATTTTCTCGCTCATTACTATGGGCCAATACCATGGAAAAGACCCCTGATATTCATAATCCCATGGTGTGAAAACTATAAACAACTTCTCTTCATCATACCTGTGTATGTACGCAAATTTTCTTCACAGGACCTGTGTATACTTGCGTAAACTTCACTTGTATCATATTTCTATCTCTGAATTAATATTACTTTGTCTATCTCACCTGTATCATCTGCATAAACATCGCATTGACATATTTATCAAGTAGGTTTCCATCAAGGACAACACATTATTCATAATGCCAACAATATCCCCCTTTGGACTTGATGGAAACCACTTTGGTGTTTGGTCACCATCACTTATAAATACCTGCAAAAACATTTGCAATCATACCAAGCTTCTCTCCAAGAATTCTTCTCCAAACACCAAGCTACTCTACTCTTCCCCTTTGAAATCAAGGGAAAAGGGTTGACCAATGCTGAATGAAGACTTCTTTCTCCCTTTGTAGAGAGGATCACTATAGGTTTGATCTATTGAATATGAACACTGACCATGCTCCCCCTGAGCATATGTTGAATCTTCTGGAAGGTTTTCAATGAAGCATATGACTCTATGACTCAACCAAATATGACCTTTCCTATCACCAAGGACTCATGATTACATCAATCATCCAACACAATGGGATTAGATATTTGACTCAACATTACATCAAATATCCAAATTGCGATTACATACATAATTGACTTGACCCCAATAGTCCAAACATGACCGATTATTACAATTATTACATCATGGGTCTTTTCATTACCTTTACATCAAGAGACATATATGACATTTATGATCAAAACCAAAGACAAGGACCTCCACATTGCCGTAGCAAGACCATAATATTCATCATAAGATCTTGTAACATAGATAGCAACAGTATGAACAATAACATGCAAATCCTCATCACCAATATGAAATATAAGACAATGTAGCCTCAATATCAACAATTGTTAAGTTATGGTATGTTCTATGCTTAGAGCAATTTACTTTTCTTTCTTATTATTATTCATAGATTAGCAATCACATGTGCATAAGTAAAGTGTAGATAGAACATTAAACTATCAATAGAAAACAAGCCAAGACAAGGGACACAAGATGTGGCGGCTAGCCAGGGACAAACCCCATAATGTGTGGGGAAACCCTTTGATCAAATCTTCTTTTATCTTCAATAATTCAGTAGAGAAAAATAGCACAATAAATCTTATTTATATCAACAGTAGCAAACCCTAGATCAGCAGCATCAGCATAAGCAGCTTCATCATCAAAACTAGGGCAGTCGATATCTCGCAAACCGATTGTCGGATCGGCTTGATTCCACCACCAAAAAATGCAGCCTTTGGAGGAGGTTCAGATGGACCTACAACGCAGTTCAGAATAGGAGGTTTGATGGTCAACACTAGTCAAATTTTGGATCTACAGTTAAACTTCAGGTTCAGCAGCTTCCTTCCACATGTGTGAGAGAGTCTCTTTTCTGCGCAGTAGAGAAGAGCCTCTTTTCTGCACAGGAGAGATAGAGGGATGTGATGAGATGAGTGAGTGCAAATTAGGAAAAATCCTCTTGTATTTATACACAATTGTTGATGTTTCAATAGATGTGACTATTGGGCTTCTAAGCCTACATGAGTTGTAGGTCAGCTTGATAATAATTCCATAAGCAAAACAAATTCATATCTCTATAAATACTTATCGGAATCAGATGATCTTTAGATCAATCCTACACCTATCGATGAGAGGAATCTAATAAAAATATTATCAGCCATGAATAAGATGACTATTATAGACATTTTTGGACACTTCAACCCCAATCAAAAATGTCCATAAACTGAGGGCTCTTAAGTCCCTAAAAGGGTTGCTTCACTGCCTAAAGGAACAAGGTCAATTGATTACATCATCTCCCAGAAGTT
>APFE030224305.1:33635-87150 GCA_000404065.3 Pinus taeda | reverse complement strand
CATTATATATTTTTTTTACAGAGGATTAATAAAAGGCAGTGGCTCTGTTTCATGAGATTCATGTGGTTGTGAGTGTAGAAAATGTGTATCTTATGTTTCATATGTATCTTGTTATGTTTCATAGTTCATTTCATATTCATTTCTAGTGAAGTTTTCTGAGTTAGCTAAGGTAGAATTCAATTTTATTTATCTGCCTGTGGGAAAATTTCATGTTCAGTGTTCATTCTTCTGTTGAAAAGGATTCATGTTGTCCATGCCCTTTTCACCCTCTTAATCAATCTCTCCATTCCGCATTGTCTTAAACTAAATTGCTAGGCTTTCCGTCTATCTTGCCTCACGAAGTAATTCGTGCCTTTGTATTAAGTTCTCTGTTCATTGAGGTCCATTGGTCCCATATCATCCTAGAAACACAGTCATTCATAAAAATCATTTCTTGTATCCGTATTCACTTACTAGCCTAAGATAAATAGTTCACTGTAAGTCATCTCAGGCCATTTCATTTATCTATTCACTGAGCATGACTTGGAGAGAGCCCTCTCCTGTTCTGGTAGGGCTAGCTACTAGACTGAGCGTGGTTTGTGGTTACCCTGAATTTTGCCTTCTTTCAGTCTAAGGCGGATTTAGGTGCTAACATAGTGGCGACTCCACTAGGGAACTAATCAATCCCCTTGCTTCTTAATAATTCTAAGCTTCCGGATGAGTAAAGTTGGTTGTTTCCTTTGATTTTTCTTAATAGCACGCTAGCTTCTAGAAGATACACCAGAGCTAATCCAGATCCCGACCCTCCACACATCTACGAAAATCCCAATTTGATTTCAAGAATTCGTCATAAAGAAAGCTCTATATCACCTATGCTCAAATCCCATTCATGCCTGGACATTTTTGAGTATATTGAAGAGCTAGAGTTTGATGAGCAGTTTGAATTATCGTTGTTCGAAACCAAGTCCGAAAGAGCGGTTGACTCTACTATCCACAATCCACAGTTTCTTGTAGTCTTGGAGACGGAAAGGGCTAAACGGTCTATTGATAACTACATAGTAGCTCAACTTCAAACTCCAATTGCTAGCCCCTTAAAAATTGTGCACACTCCACCAACACCTTCGAGGATAAATCCACCAAGAGTGATGGCTGCCCATTTTGCACCTCTCGTTTTGCCTCAAGTTTTAGATGATATGCCCGCTGATTACCAAAGCAAAATCCCATTTTTTGATGGCACTCCTAATGGCATTACTGCTCAGCAACATGTGGACAGAATGGAAGATTTCTATGAACTGCATGAGATCGATGCGGAGAATGTGGCAATGAGACTTTTTGTACAGGCATTTACAGGTGAAGTGAGGAAATGATTCAGAGGTTTGTCGGATGCTCGTATCGCTACCTTGGCTGACTTACAAAGACAATTTTTGAACCGCTGGGAAGTGAAAAAGAATCCTCTTCAAATTCTGGCTGAATATGAGCAAATCAAAAGAAACGTTGGTGAGTCGGTCCAAGATTATTGCACTAGATTCAATACAGTTTATAATGAAATTCCAGATAATCTAAGGCCACCTGTGGGACTAGCCATATTGAAGTTCTCGGATGGTTTTGATGCTGACATGGCTTATCAATTGAGAGAAAGAGAATCGGCCACAATGGAAGACATGCAGAAGATAGCGGTTAGCGTTGAAGCAAATTTGCTGACCAAGAGAGCTAGAGCAAAAGCAGAGAAGAAGGTCACTACAAAGGAAGAATCTTCCTCGGTAGATCAGCTACTTCGGAAGGTAGGGTAGATGCTAGAAAGAGTGAAACTTGACAAACCGGAGCCACAAGTTAGAAATCCTAACTTCCGTGGCTAGCAACAACCACAGTATAGAATAAGATAGAGAGATCAACGAGCTCAAGAACCGATTGCATAACAACCAGTACAGACACCTTTGCAGCAAAATTTTGTGCATGGATCAGAATCAGATGAAGACGAGAATGTAATAGGTGAAGAAAATCATCTCTTTACTCCTGATGATTTTCCTACTTATCTCATTGAAGAGGAGCAGTATGCAGAGAATTCAGTTGCACACAAAGATGTAGATTTCATTCTAGCAAGCGACACCGTCTTGGAGGAGCAATCAGATGAATACCAAAGAGGCTACTTGAATGCTTTTCCTGCCCAACAACAGCAATATTCACTTAGAAACAGAGGTGCCGGTCAGACCCATTCAGAAAAAGAAGGATGTTGAAGTGTCAAAGAATGATCCAGCAGTTACACAACGTAAAGGAAAGGAGGCGGTTGATCCGGAGAGCAGCAAATCAACATAAGCAAAACCATCACATCAGTAAGTTTCTCTGAAAGAAAAGGAGAGGAAAGAAATGCCAGTCAAAGAGGTAGAAAAGATTCCCGCTTTCAATTTAGAGAATGAGATTTATAAACTAAAGATATCCATCCCCTTGACTGAAATATTGAAGAACAACAGTTATAAAGGACAAGTATCTAAAATGTTGAATTTGGACCTAATGTCCGACATGGTGAATGTCGAAGATGATCAACCTGAAATGATTTTTGGGCCAGCATCAAATGGTGAGTCTCCTGATAGTGATGTGCCACCTTTTTACATCAGTTTAAGTTGCATTGATTTTGTGTTACATAACGCCATGTTCGATTCTGGAGCTTCTCACAATCTCATGCCCAAGGCAATCATGGATAAGCTTGGTCTGGACATCACCCGACAATATCATGATCTCTATTCGTTTGATTCCAGAAGAGTAAGATGTATAGGTCTCATCAAAGACTTGGTTGTGAGTTTGGATAAGCTCCCAATGAAGAATGTTTTGATGGATGTTGTGGTAGCAGACATTCCTTCAAGGTTTGGCATGCTTCTTTCCAGGTCTTGGGTAGCGAAACTAAAAGGGACACTACAGCTAGATTTCTCCTATGCAACGATTCCAGTATTCTGACAAATGAGGAAATTGTATCGGGAACAAAAAATGAAGTACATGATCACAAGCAAGGAGAAACCAATAAATCATCCTATTAACTATGTACATATAGATTTAGAGTCTTTTGTTTTGTATTCAGATAGTTTAAATGATATCGATAGTCAGTTGGTAGAAGCAGATGATATTCTGGAAATAACAGAAAATTTCAGAGAAGTTTTGAAGAAAGAGTAACAAGAACAACAGAACATCGTTGGGCAATCAGCTGAAAGCAATGGACAGCAAGTAGGCAAGGCACAACAAACAGATTTCCAGCACTTGCAAGAGGAGGAAGAAGGTTTGTGGACCATGGATTTCGATGGAGCAGTGGGAAATGATGGCACTGGAATTGGAATTTGGGTACGCAGTCCTTTCTCTGCCCCAAACAAACTCCCTAGTAACGTACGGGTATGCTCTTACAAGTTGGCTTTTGAGTGTTCAAATAATGAAGCTGAGTATGAAGCTCTGATTGCTGGCCTAAAGATTCTAAGAAAGATGAACGCCAAGAGGATTTCAGTATATAGCAACTCCGAATTGGTTATCAAGCAGGTCAGAGGCGAATATCAAGCAAAGCATCCTAGGATGCGGGCCTACTGTAATGCAGTCCTAGACATTTTGAAATTATTCTCAGAATACACCTTGACATGTGTGCCTCGCATACAAAATAGCATTGCTGATGCTCTTGCTAAGGTAGCAAGTAGTTTGAAAATCCCAATGAACTCTAGTAACAAATTCGAAATCCATGTCAAGCACCGTCCAACCGTTCTAGACAATCAGAGATATTGGCAAGTGTTCCAAGATGATGACGAGATTAATGATTTTATGCAAAACAAAGGCAAGTTTAAAGAGACCTCAATTGATGAAGAAAATGATGATGGAAAAGGCAATGGTACAGATGAAATGCAGATCAATGAAATGGACGTGTTGCAGCTAAAGAATAACGTTATTCCCAAAGGCTTGATACCTCTAGAAGAACTCTCCAATTAGGATGATGTAGCCGGAAAACCAACATTGCAGCCAACAGAGAAGGGTGTGGAAGAGGTCAATATCGGGACAGCTGCGAATTCTAAATTGGTAAAATTTTCCAAAGCATTGCCGCCAAAGATCAAGGACAAATATATCAGTTTGATGTCTTCATTTGCAGATGTTTTTGCTTGGGACTATTCCGACTTAAAGACATATGACACCAATATAATTCAGCACACTATACCCATCAAGCCCAATCAAAAATCATTCAGACAGAAGTTGAGATGGCTAAATCCAAAGTTGCTACCATCTATTGAAAAGGAGATCAACAAGTTGTACAAATCAGGGATCATTGTGCCAATCAGATTTTCAGATTGGATCTCCAACTTGGTGCCCGTAAGGAAGAAGACAGGTGAGATTCGCTTATGCATTGATTTCAGAAATCTCAACAAAGTTTCATTGCAGGACAACTATCCACTGCCCAAAATGGACCATAATATACTTCAGCGAGTAGCGGGAGCATCTCGTATGTCACTGCTTGATGGTTATTCCGGATATAACCAAGTTTCTATCCATGAGGATGACCGAGACAAGACATCATTCACCACTCCATGGGGAACCTTTCATTACGCAAAAATGCCTTTCAGTTTGAAGAATGTGGGTGCCACATTTCAGCGTGCTATGGACTTGGCTTTTGCAAATGAGAAGGATGCCTTTTTGGTGGTGTATTTGGATGATTTGACGGTGTTTTCTAAATCTGATGAAGAGCACATGTACCATCTTAAAACCGTCTTCCTAAAATGCAGAAAATATGGCTTGTCGTTGAATCCAAAGAAGAGCTTGTTCGCCATGGAAGAAGACAAACTACTTGGGCACATTATCTCAAAAGATGGCATCCGTATTAACCCGAGACGTGTGCAAGCAATTCAGCAAATAGATCTGCCCCGGAATAAAAAGGAGATACAATCATTCAATGGTAAGATGAATTTCCTATGCCGCTTTGTACCCAATCTTGCTGAGCATCTAAGAGAGATGACAAACATGCTTAAGAAGGATAGCCAAGTGAATTGGACGGAAGAGGCTATAAAATCTTTCAATTTGGTCAAATTGGCTCTTTCCTCAGCACCAGTTCTAGTCAACCCGGACTATACTCAGGATTTCATATTGTTTTCATTTGCTTCGGAGCATACTATGGCAGTGATATTATTGCAGAAGAGAGATGATCATGAAAGACCCATTGCATTTTTCAGCAGAGCTATAAGAGACACAGCTTTAAAGTATAACATCATTGAGAAGCAAGCCCTTGCACTTGTGAAGGCATTGAAAGATTTCCGGGTGTATATTCTACATTCTCACATTCTAGCCTATGTTCCTAACGCTGCTGTAAAAGATGTTTTAGTGCAGACCGATCCGGAAGGAAGAAGAGGCAAATGGATTGCAGCCTTGCTGGAATATGATGTGGAAATAAAGCCCACAAATCTGGTGAAAGGATAAGGATTGGCGAAGCTAATGCCTGAATCAAACTTGCATGCCTTGGACATAAATTTGATCGCTGCTATGTCCGATGAGAACGTTGAAGAATCGTCAATTCAGGTATCGGAAATGTTTTCTCTTTCTCCATGGTATTCAAATATCATATATGTGCTCAAAAATTTGTCACCACTGCCCGGCATGACTAGAAACAAGCGAGAACACTCAAGTTGAAGGCTGCCAAGTTTTGCATTCTTAATTCAGCACTGTATTGGAAAGATCCCGGTGGCGTTTTGTTAAATTGTTTGGTGGAAAAGGAAGAAAAGCAATTCATGGAGGACTGTCACCAAGGAGACTGTGGTGGTCACCTTTTTTGGAAGTCAACAGCAAACCAAAATTTCGAGAGCAGGGTACTATTGGCCGACATTGTTTGTTCGAAGGAAAGCGGAAGTTACAGCCTCTACCACTCAAGCCCATAGAGGTGAGTGCCCCTTTTCAGCAATGGGGGTTGGATTTCATTGGCGAAATTCATCCCACTTCTTCCAGACATCATAGATGGATCCTCACAGCCACAGATTACTTCACAAAATGGATTGAGGTGATTCCCATCAGACGAGCTACAGATGCAGTAATCATTTCATTCCTCGAAAATAACATCTTGTCTTGCTTTGGTTGTCCGAATAAGCTAATCACTGATAACACAACAACTTTCAAATCAAAGCGGATGGTAGAATTTTGTCATAAATATCACATTATTTTGGGTCATTCAACTACCTATCATCCACAAGGCAATAGATTGGTGGAATCCTCAAACAAATCATTGGTCAACATAATCAAGAAGCTGCTGGAAATGAACAAGAAGAGCTGGCATAAAAGGTTGGTAAATGTGCTTTGGGCAGATCGGGTCAGCTAGAAGAAGTCCATAGGTACGTCACCGTTTGAGCTGGTTTATGGAGTTGATACAGTATTTCCTTCCTCTCTCGCTGCCCCGGTTGTCAAACTTCTTCAGGAGGTCGGCAGTGAAGAAGATCCCATGCAAAGGAGGCTGAATCAAATGGTCCACTTGCAGCAGACCAGAGAAGAAGTTTTCAAAAACACATCCAAATTGCAGGAGAAAATCAAGAAAATTTATGACAGAAAGGCAAAGGTGGATAAATTTTAGGTGGATGATGTGGTGTTGAAGTGGGATGCAAGAAATGAGGAGAAAGGCAAGCACGGTAAGTTCGAGAACCTTTGGAAAGGTCCTTTCAAGATCGTAGCATCGGGGGCAGAATGCTTTTCTTCTTAAGGAAATAAACGGAGAGGATTGTCCAGGAGGGCCGATCAATGGTCGGCTGCTCAAGCGGTATCACTTCTAAGTTATCAAACGCTGCTTCCACTGTCATTGTAAATATCATTTTATTTCAGTTTCGTTAGAGTTGTTCAAATTAGTCTTTAAGTCATTTTAATGTCAAGTTTGAGTCCATTTTTTGGTCATTTCAGCTTCATAAATGAGTCAGAGTCTAGTATTATTTATCAAAATGATGACCCCATAGCCCAATGGATGAAGGCACTCTCTAGCTCCTCCAAAGATCTGGTGTTCTCGGCACCTCCAAGGAGCTACCATCCCCCATTGGAGCCAATGTTAGAGTCGGTCTGGTCAGTCCTCCGTCAGAGATCAAAACTCTTTATGCATTTCATGATTAGGTGTCCCGCTCCATTCTCCTAGTTGCGTTCCGCTAGGGGCATGCCATAATCTGATGGAGAAGGTCATGATAGTCATTCCCCCTCATGTCTGGCTCCTACTGGCTCAGGTCTTTTGTCAATAATCATCAAAGTCCATGACAGTCAAGGTCTGGTCCTTTAAAGGACAAAGGTCATTTCGAGGTCTAGGTCTAGGAATTCATTAATTTGGTCTTTGAACATGTCCAGTCAAGCCATGCAGGCCAGAGTGAGGCCCTTACACAGTTATGGTTCAGAGAGCTTCACCATCATGCGGATAGACTTCGACTCTTCTTCAAAAATCTGTTTTGAAGAAAAGTCAAACAATGTCATTTATGACAAAATTGGCAAAAAATTCGCCAGTTGATTCTTTCAGATGCAGTCATGGTTTCCGTGGCCAAATGTCCTGTCATGCAATCCCTACAAAGAGTGGCGAAAATTTCATTATTTGAGCTAAAATTTCAAAGGGAAAGTGAAAATCAGTGTGTTTTAAAGTCAGTGAAAAAAGTGCAAAACTCAAACATTAGAAAAATGGGTTTTTGAAGAGGCAAAAATTAAACCCATCTCTTCCAAGGCTATATATACAAGTTTTCCACCAAAATCAGAGGCATTGTGCAAATCAAAACCCGTGGGAGACATTGTAAAGTGATTGGAGTGCGTTGGTGAGCGTTTGGAGCAAGTTGGAGTCAGTTTTCAGGGCGCGGCGCACACAAGCAAGGCGCGCACATAGGCAGGGGCGCGGCGCACACACAGGGCACGGCGCACACAGCCCCCACCCACATTTCAAACTTATAATGGGTGTGGCACACATAGGCAGGGGCGCGGCGCACACAGCCCTCGCCCACAGTTCAAACTTTTAACGGGCACGACACAAACCTAGGGCGCGGCGCATACCCAGGGCGCAGCGCACTAGGTTTTGCGCGCGTCGCATGCAGGCAAAGTGCCCAGAACGTGCCAAAATCATTCAATTTTTTTTGTGAAGCACATAAATTTTCAAGGTAGGCTCTATTAACTCACTTGTTCTTCAAATTGGTTAAAGATATGGTGGTTTTTATGCCCAATGATTGAAATGAAACAAAACTCTTAAAGCAACCATATAAAGACACCAAGAGACCATCTTGCTAGGGTTGTGTAACAAGGTCATTTGCTACCAAGGCTCATTCTTCCTACCCTACCCCTGTCCCTTATTCCCCTATGTCATTTTTTCCCTATCCTCACTACCCTAACACTACCAAACTCATATTCCCTTTCCCCTCCTCCTATTGCTCAGTAGAAACGCCAAACCCTACCCCATCAAAAATCCCAAACTCCTCCCACATCCCTAACAAATTTCTCCCTGTAACCCCTATTCCCATTTCATCACTCCCTTCTTAACAATCCCTGTTTCATTGTTCCCCTTGGTAGCAGATACTACAAAGGCACCCAGCCTCACACCATCATTAAAGGGGCAGCCTAATCACAGCCCACATTGCAGTCATGTCATCACAGCATTCATCCGAGTATGAGAGGGAGACACAGAGTGACTCATCCTCAGAAGAGCAGGCTCCCAGGAGACACCACAAGAGTGGTAAACATGTCAGGGATGAACCTACTACCCTCACCGAGTTACAAGCATGCCCTCTTGCCATGTCATCCTTCCAGTACTTATCATGTTTCGAATTTTTTCAAAGGGTGACAAATGTCAGAGTTCATCATGAGTTGGCCTTTTTATTTGTGCTTCATCTACATGGAGGTCAGTCTACCTTGGCCGGGGTCACTTTCACATTGACACCCGAAACTATATCAGTGGCAACAGGTATACCAAATGTTGGGGAGTAGTGGCATAAGAAGAAGAAGGTGGAAAGGCAACTCTATGAGCCTTACATCAAAACCAGATTCTTGAATGAGCTCACAAGAGTATTTCCCTTCAGATACTTGAAGAATGAGTATGCTCCGCTCATGAGATTGATCATGAAATACTTTAACTGAGAGGGGAGGTTCTCTAGACTATATGCCTATCATATCCGCTTTCTCATGCACTTTACCAGGGTGAGGATGATGAACCTCCCATTTTTCATATGCAGGAATATAGAGAGGATGAACACCTTCATGCTGCATAAGACCCCTCAGCAGCAGCTTAACAGTGTCTATCACTTCGCTCTTATTCGGATTTTGGTAGATCATCAGTTGGGATTGCAGGGCATTGCTTGGGAGGACTTCATCTCCCATGACTTCTTCAGCACACCACAGGTATTATCAGAGCCCGAACAGGAGTTGGGTGGTCCTTCTTATCAGCATGAGCACCATGAGACCGCGATCATGCCATTTTTTATGACATATCAGAAAGGCAGTAGGAACTTATTTGCAGCAACAAAGCGAGTGTTATCTCCACCCAGGGTGGAAGGGGCCTCGCTTCCACCATCGACTACACAGGTATTGGACAAGGGCAAGTAGCCCGTGCATGATGAGGGGCCATCAGGTGCACAAGAGACCGATGTCATCCTCATTCTGGATGAAGAGACAGAGGCAAAAAATGCCAAACTTAGGATGACCATTTAGGAGCTGGACACGGAGATCAAAGACTTGATACTGAATTTCGAGAGGGCTAGATGGGTCATCAAGCATCTGGAGCAGAGAAACAAATAACTTGAGGACCAACAGACGATCGAGCTCACTACCTTGGAGCAAGAGATCAACAATGACCGTGAGTCTTGGTTGGATCAGGTCAATCTACACTTGGAGAAAAAGTTAGAGAAGGCAAACAGGGACAAAGGCATACTGAGGAGGATGGCTTGTCATTACAGGGCACGGAACATGAGCGCAAAGGCCCGAATAAGGAGCTTGAAGGCTAAATTGAGCGAAGCAACAAAGGAAGAAAAAAAGGCAAAAGAGAAAGATCGGCTTCAAATCTTGGATGAAGCTTCTTTGGCACAGCATAGCACTTCAAAGAGGATCTCTAGCCCAAGTTTCAAAGAATTTGGGAAAATTTTGGTCACATGACAAATTTTTGGCACAAAAACAAATTTTTTCTCTATACGCATCACGCCACCGGCGCGATGCGTAAGATTGGGAGCTCCAAATGAGAAATGGTTTACGTTTTTGGATTTGGCATGCAAAATAAAAATTACTGGCACTGGGAGCAAGAAATTTGGAGAAGATCTTGGCCACCAAAAGGGCAAATTACACTCAAAAATGGCCTCACTGCCCCTATTTTGACACACAGGAAGTAGTCTTGGGAGAATGAATATTTGGAGGGGCAAATGAGCTCCAAATTCAAAAATTCCACTGGGGTTAGAAAGTAGACAGCACAGGGTTTCCAACGAGCCCACTTGAGTAAATTTTGGACTTCGGAAAGTGCCTCAAAATTGGCCTGAACGTGGCATGATGCATACAGGAAAGGGGCGCGGCACATATAGGAAAAAAGGCCAGAATGTCTCCATTTCACGAAATTTCGCTTCCCGACTTTTTGTAAGTGGGCCCACTCATATGCACTTCAGTTTTTCGGCACCTAAGGTGGTTTTATAAGTATTTTCACTCCAGATGGTCAGTTATCCAAGTGGAAAAGGAAGGCAAAGGGCCACCAAGCCATTTGTCATGTTTGTGGCGCTGCACCTGTAACTGTTGTTTGGCTCTCCACCTTCAGTTTGTAATGATTCGAGTAACTCCCCAACCCTTGGGCGTTCTATCTCTTCATGGAACATTCTATATATTGTATGCAAACCATTTTCAAAGGGTTGGTTGGCTTGTAACTTCTGGGAGACTGTGGGAAAGAAACTTTGTTTCTGCATTGTATATTTTTTACAGAGGATTAATGAAAGGTAGTGGCTTTGTTTCATGAGATTCATGTGGTTGTGAGTGTAGAAATGTGTCTCTTATGTTTCATATGTATCTTGTTATGTTTCATAGCTCATTTCAGATTCATTTCCATTGAAATTTTCTAAGTTAGCTAAGGTAGAATTCAATTTTATTGCTCTGTCTGTGGGAAAATTTCATGTTCAGTGTTCATTCTTCTATTGAAAAGGATTCATGTTGTCCATGCCCTTTTCACCCTCCTAATCAATCTCTCCATTCCGCACTATCTTAAAACTAAATTGCTAGGCTTTTCGCCTACCTTGCCTCATGAAATAATCTGTGCCTTTGTATTAAGTTCTCTATTCATTGAGGTCCAGTGGTCCGATAACATCCCAGAAACACAGTCATTCATAAAAAACACTCCTTGTATTCATATTCACTTACTATCCTAAGGCAAATAGTTCATTGTAAGTCATCTCAGGCATTTTCATTCATTTATTCACTGAGTGTGACTCGGAGAGAGCCCTCTCCTGCTCTGGTAGGGCTAGCTACCAGACTGAGCGTGGTTTGTGGTTACCCTGAATTTTTCCTTCTTTCAGCCTAAGGCGGATTTAGGTGATAACAGAGGTGAAATCCTTAGGATAAATGTGCAAGTCACTCTCCTTTATGAGATTAGACTAGGCAAATAATTGAACAATGTACGGTTTATGGCACTTGTATAGTACCTAAAACTTTGTTTAGACAAAGAAATTTAAAAAGTGTAGGTCTATAGAATTCAATATTTGGAAAGAAAAAATTATTATAAGTGAAATGTTTTCTTGTTGAGGTAAAAACATTCAAATGTATTTTTTATTTGATGTGATGTTGGGCTATTCCATCTTTGAGGAAGAATAACTTTTCAATATGATCTTGCAAGTTCGACTTTTAAACTATCAAGATCTCTAGAAATATTATTATGGCCATGTGCTTTTCCAATGTCCTCCATTTCCCCCTTTTGTCACCTCACAAAGGAAGTGCACCCATGAGGTCAGTCTATACCTCTACTTCACATCCAAATAATTCTTTACCATTTTCAATTTATAAAACAAATGACGACAAAACTGCTGCAATAAATTCATTTACAAGGATGATCATGACACCGAGTCTCAAACATAGAAACCTTTTCCTATATCATTAATTTTTAGTGCAAGAAAACAAACGAAGGAGAAATGGTTTGATTCTTCACAGTACCTGGACAAGACCTAACTACGAACAAAGTGTGTTCAAGAGCTAATCTGCCATTTCTCCACCTGTGCCATCACCTCTCTCAATGTGTGGACTGGATTTAAATGTGATGCATTCTTCCTGAAAATTTTATCGAATTATACCTATAGCTCATCAATTATCCTTGACCATTTTCCGTACCAAATTTATTCAAACCAGATCAAATACAGATCATGTCAAGCATAAGAAAACCAAAACAACAGTTTCCCCAACACTGAATTGATCAAAGAATTTTCATTAGTTTCACCAAACACCCTGAAACAACAACAGAAAGAAGCAAAAACCCTAGGCACATCTCGTTAAATTCACTGCATCTTCATTTTCCCCTTGCTCCAAAGATTAATAAACATTTTAGAGCTAGCACGCTTATGCTTTCTCTATGCATTGACTCAATTTCGTATTTCTACTACATGGCGCCTAAATATGAAAAAGTTTTATTTTGTAAAATATCATTTTAAAATAATATTTTAAAATGTTTAATTAACAGAATGAATATATATGTAATGTAATTGAAAACTTTCATTATATAGTATTTTTTTTTTACATTAAAAGGTATAATGTCATAAAGGTAAAGAGTTTGGATGTCAAACATATTATAATAGTTGAAATTGGGAATATTTTTTTTCTATAGTAGTTTATATCTTTTTTAACTCAAGATCTACTAAGTGCTAAGAAGGATCTAATTTCTTGGGGTATAAATTTTATTTAGAGTGAAAAGAGATTTGATCCTTCTAAATATTTGGTAAATCTAGAGTTAAGATGGATCTAAGCTAAGATGGATCAAAATTATTTAGTAATGCATAAAATTTCTAGTAAATTGTTAACAAAAACAAAATTTACCTCAGGTACAAGATTAATTTTTAAATTTTGTTGTTGATAAGCCCTTCTTGTCCTCTCATCCTTTCTTCGCACATTAAGGTCTGGGAGAATAGATAAACCTCCATGTATCTTATGCTTTTGAGCATGATGATATTCTAGTTTTTTAAGTAATCAAACATAATTTTTTTAATTTTTTTTTGGTAACTAGGTAACGCTTAGGCTAGGTTCAACCTACTTATTGGTTGTAAGAAGATCGGTACACCCAGAATTGGATGCTTATCACCAAGATTGTGCAAGGCTTTAGTCAAGCCTGGACATCGTTGGGAAGTTTAATTCCCCCAAAGTGGCTTCCACTCCTCTGCCCCTCCCCATGATGCTTAAAATTGTGACCAAGCGAGGACTAAACCCCACGTAAACCTACTGGTCTATACCACTTGTTAGTTCGTCATATTTTTATTCTTGGACTATAGTAGTCATTTACATTAATCATTTTTAATTTTTAATTATGTCGCTTGTTATCTAGTCATATATTTTAGTCCTGGTCTAAATTAGTCATTTAGGTTAGTCGTTTTTAGTTGAGTCACTTAATATCTAGTCATATATCTTATCTCTAGAATAAATTAGTCATTTAAGTTAGTCATTTTTTGTTCAGTCACTTAAAATTTCTCAAATTTAATAGTAATTCACTTGAAATAATTGTGATGATTAACTTTTTTAGTCGCGTAGTCACTAATCTCCCATTTTGTACTAATGATGCAACCTGTGACCTTTCACCTCCCTTTTCTCCTAATTTCCATTATTTTCATAAATAAATGTGCCAAAAATGCCATATTGTCATTCCAAATCCTTAGCCATTGCCTTTGACAATTTCCTTAGCCATAAACAATCAAATGAAAACCCACTAGGATGTCTTGCCCAACATTCAACTTGGAATAAGTGTCCCATCAGTCATGGTTATTATTTTTTCCTTTATTAACTTGTATTACATGGAATTTCACAAGAGTTGTTACGAACCCTCCCCCTTGGGGAACACCATCCTTAGTGTTATACCACACCAAGACCTTAGCAAAACCGCTGAAAAGAAAACATACTACCCATGGAACTTTATAACATAGCTCGATGCAATATTTACAATGATCACCCTGCTGAAATAAAACCATCATGACAACATAATAACATGACATCATAATAACATGACACCCATACCACTAATTGGAGCTTTACAACTTAGCTCATGGAAGTATTTACATCCTTATACATATGTGCATATAGCAAAATCACCAAAACATATACCAGAACATATACCAAAATCACACCAAAACATTAAGCCAAAACTGCTTTGCCTGAACCAGCAAACAAGGAAGGATACATAGCCCACATCTGATCCACCATCTCCCATGTAGCTTCATCGGGCCCAAAGTGCTTCCATTGCACTTTAACTTGCTTGATTGCTCAGTTCTTGAGCATGAACACCTTTTTTTTTCAATATACACTAAAGTTATGGTTGGAATGCTCCATTCGGTTCCATCTACAATACAGACCGGTCAATCACATGATCAACATCCTTAACATACTTCTTAAGCAAGGATACATGGAAAAAATCATGGACTTTCACTATCGGAGGCAGTGCAAGGTTATAGGCTACTGGCCCAATCCTCTCAATGATACTGAAGGGTCTACAAAACTATGGTGTCAGCTTGGCACATGATCCAATCCGCAAGGATCTCTTCTTTGGTTTGATGCACAAGTACACCTATTCCCCGACTCTAAACTCCTCGAACAACCTGTTCCTATTTGCATAACTCTTCTGCCTATCCTATGTTGCCTTTAGATTCTTCTTGATCACCTACATTTCCCATTCCATGTCTACCAACATATTTGGTCCAATCAATACCCTGCTAATCAAATCACTCCAACTGATAGGAGTGTTACAACTCTACCCATACAATGCCTCAAAAGGACTCATCCTCAATGAACCCTATTAATTGTTGTTGTATGCGAACTCTACCAAAGGAAGATACTCCTCCCACTTTCATTGTTGGTGCATCACATACATCCTCAACATGTCCTCCAATATCCAGTTGACCCTCTCTGTCTATCCATCTGTCTGCAAATGATAAGTTGTACTGAAGGCCAACTCTATGCCCAAACCTAAAAATAACTCCTTCCAAAACTTGGAAGTGAACTTTTCATCCCTATCTGACACAATCCTCTTTGGAACACCATGCAATCTAACCACATCTTTGATGAACTTATGCTACATTGCTAGCTGAGAATGTATACTTCACTGGAATGAAGTGTGCAACCTTCGTCAACCTATCCATAATAACCATGATGGAATCATGTTTTCTCACTATCTTCGGAAAATTTGTAATGAAGTCCATGGAAATGACCTCCCATTTACAATCTGGAATCACAATCAGTTGTAGAAGTCCATATTGATGTTTACATTCTGCTTTCACTCACTAATAATCCAAACATCTAGCCATGAACTCTGCTACATCTCTCTTCAGATTCATCCAATAATAGAATTTTTTTTCATTGTAGTCAATGTCTTTTGACAACCTAGGCGACCTGAATAAGGTTCTACATGAAACTCTCGCAAGATCACCTTCTTGAGCTCATTGTTATATAACACATATATCTTGTCTCTAAATCTGACGAATCCATTCGTTGTAAGACAATAATCCATACCCTATACACATGCACCTGTACCTATACCTGCACATGTACCTGTATCTGTACTACCACTTGTACCTCTACCAATACCCTATTGCAAACCGTGCACAATCTCCATATACCTGACATCATGATGACTTTCCTATAAGATCCTATCCTATAGATTTGTCCCATATGAGCTCATATCTGCCAAGTGATTTACCTGTACCCACCTACTGAGAGCATATGCCACCCTGTTCTCTTTACCTTTGATGTACCTAATCTCGAAATCAAGCTCACTGATCGTGGCCAACCATCTAGCCTACTTGGAGTTTAGATTCGGTTGGTCAAACAAATACCTCAACCCAATGTTGTCACTCATAAGTACAAACCACTTGCCAAGAAGATAGTGCCTCTACATATTCGATGCATGTATGATTGATGCTAACTCAAGATCATGTGTTGGGTAGTTCTACGCGTGCTCATTTAGTTTTCGGTACTCATAACACATCACCTGTCCATCCTACATAAGAAATCCACCAAGTCCTCTCTAGCAAGCATCTGTGCATACCAAAAACTCTTTGTCCGGATATGAAATCTGTAGCACTAGTGCATGTGTCAACAACTACTTAAGCTGCTCAAAGTTAGCCTCACACTCCTCTGTCCATTCAAACTTCTTACCTTTCCTCCGCAATGATGTGATAGGATAAGAAATCTACAAGAACTTCTTGATGAACCTCCCATAATATCCTGCTAGACCCATGAAAGATCCCACCTCATCCACACTCTTAGGATCTACCCACTCCATGATGGCCCTTATCTTCTCAGGATCTACTGCAAGCCTTCCTTGGAGACAACATGCCCCAAGTAGTGCACCAAAGTCTGAAAGAAATTGCACTTGTTGATCTTAGCATACAACTTATTCTCTCTCAACAACCTTAACGCTGCTGCTAAATACTCGGCATGCTCTTCCTCATTTTTAGAATATACCAGTATATCATCAATGAACACAATAAAAAAAATTATCCAAATATGGACGCAACACACTATTAATTAAGCACATAAATGTGCTACAGCATTAGTTAAGACAAATGGAATGACAACAGACTTGTAATGCGTCCTGAATGTAGTCTTGTAAATTTCATCCTCTTTTATGCGTACCTGACAGTATCCCGATCTCAAGTCGATCTTGGAGAACATTGTTGCTTCCTCCAACTGATCGAACAAGTCATCAATCCTCGACAAAGGGTACCTGCTCTTGATAGTCACTTTGTTCAACTGCTTACAGTCAATGCATAATCTGATAGTACCATATTTCTTCCTCACAAACAATATCGGTGCACCCCATGGTGATACACTTGGCCTAATGTATCCCTTGTCCAAAATTTCCTTCAATTGCAACTTCAACTCAACCAACTTAGATGTGCTCAGCTTGTAAGGTTATTTTGATGCTAGAGCTACCCCAGGCACTAACTCAATAGAAATTTATACCTCCCTGTGAAGTGGCAACTCTGTAATGTCCTCAAGAAATACATCCTTGAACTACTGTAAAACTGGGTACTTTCTCAACACATCCATATCCCCAACTTCCTTACCCTTATCACTAGAAAAGTGCATTGTGAATAACTTACACCCTTTCCTACGGCTACACTTTGCTTGCATAGTTGTCACCATCCTAACTGATGTGGCTTTATTCTTGCCCTGCAAGACTCTTGGTTCCCCATTGTCATCAACACACTCAATGGCTTTGTCATGACAGTCTACCTTGGTTCTATGAAGATACAACTAATTCATTCCCAACAACAAACTATATGATCCAAACGGTAATACATTTAGATGTGTTGCAGTAGGTATACCATTCAAATAAAATGCACAAGCTCTTACCCAATGCTGAACTCGCTTCTTTGTACCTATAGCCAACTTCACTAACCAAGACTTTGCATGCAAGTCCTTACTCAAACCACAATTATGCACTAATTTAGGACTAACAGAGCTATAATTAGATCCAGGGTCAATCAAAATAGAAATAAATTGATCAAAAATCTTACCGTCCATCTCAATGACAGATGCGTGTTTTTCTTCCTACCTATTGACAACTGTTGTATAGATACGTGGAATACTCTGACCAGCATCCCGAACAGTTTCTGCCTCATATGCACTGTATATCTTAGGCCTACCATCCTAATTTTGTGGACAATATCTCTTAATTTGTTCCTTGTTACATGTCATATATTCCAACCTACCAGTGCCCTCACCTTTGTGCTTTTACTGTTGTGACCTGTGTCCATGTCTAGTTGCATTAAACTTATTTTTCGGTGCCACATTCTCTTTCTCATCTGCATGCGGTGGCCTTGTCCTCTTAAGCTACCATTTACCTTTACCTTTGTCTTTTCCCTTCCATCCTTGCTGAGATTCATTCTTATGATTTGACTGTTCATAGCAATGCTTCAATTTCCTAATAAATTCCTCAAGTGACCAAGGCTCATCATACTCAATCCGATCTCTAAATGCTAATGGAAAACCACTAACAAATCACTGAACTTTAGCCTTCTCGTTAGTAAGATACGATACATACCTCAATAGCTCCAAAAACTTGGTTGTGTACTCTTCATCTGACACTGATCTCATCTTTAGCTCATAGAATTCTTTGGCCTTACTTTCGTAGTACCTCTCTGACAAGTACTTCTTCCTGAAAAGCCTCTTGAACTCCCGCCAACTCAATTCTTCTGTCATGATGTCTCTGGCCCGCTTAACATCTTCCCACCAGATGTTATTTTTACCTTTCCAGCTGAAGATCGCTTCTTTGGCCTTCATGTTATCTTTGTACTCATGAAACTCAAAGAATTTGTTCATCCCAATTATCCAAGCCTTTGCATCTTCCGACTTCTTCACATATCCATCAAAAGTAGGTGGTTTTTCTTTCTTAAATTCATCTGGTAAGTATCCCTTATCGTTCCTCTTATAAGGATGATAGTGATGACGAACATGATTTTTATTAGAACCGGAACTAGAATAGTACATGTACTCATCGCCCCTTTTATCCAGAGTGTCCAATAATCTTCCATCTCTCACTGTATCAAATCTATCTGGCCTTTGTCTACCAGGAGACCTACTGCCATATTCCCCATTAGTTTTATCCTCATGTCCATGGATGATCTAAAGTAACCCTTATCACTGCAAGTCTAACAAACTTTGAATAAGTATAGCATTGACCTATGTTTGTTTCCTTTGTGCCTGTATGATCCAGTCATTATCTTCCTTACAACTCCTTATCTCTTCCTTCAAGCTTCTCAATGTATCTTCCAAATCAGAAGTGTGCTCTGCACTACGCTGCTCATCTGATGCATAGGGAGATTCTATGTAGTCTACCACCTTGCTAGCCATCTGATCGTACAATGCATAATATGTCAGATAAACCAAATCACAATAAATCAACACACCTTAGCATAATTCGGGGAGGATACCTCATATGTTAGATCAACAAATCAGCATGATACATGTATAACATAATCATAACATCATATAGTTGTATAACAAGTAAGTGCATTAACACATAAATATCATTCTAGCTAGGGTCTAGTCATCAATGCAAAACCATATCAACAATGCATGTTATGACCTCATGCATGACAACAACCATTACTCCATTGTACACATTGCCACATGCAACCATCAACATGCATAAGCAATGCATAATCAACTACACATATGCATAATCCATGTAGTGGAGCATAAGCGATCAATTCTTGTAATCAACCTACAAGGCTGACACATGTAATCAAAACATTCAATAATGCACCTGACATACAAGGATAAAAGTAGGTGACATACAATCAACATGTAAGCGACATCTAACAATATGTAACCATTCATATACTCATGATGATGCATTCCACAAAATAAATCATCAAATTCTCCATGACAACCTTACTTTGACCATAATCAATATAACAAGCACATGGAATGTAAGTGTAAGAGACACACATGCAATTGGCATGCATACATGACCAACGCACACCGCTTATCCAGTCTAAGGGGTGAACCATGCTCTGATACCACTCTGTAACACCCTCCTCCCACATTTACCCAAGTAACTAGCCAATTGGAGTAAACATGAGACGAGAGGCTACTATGATTGGATTCGACCTCCTATGTGACCTTAAGGAAGTGGAATCAACGAAAACATCACACATAGTCATCCAACATCAGCTTTAGAATCCTCAAGAGACAAGTCATCCACTCAGACAAGTTATCACTAGGTCCCACTATTGTTATGGACATCTTAGGCCTCAGTCGCTCCCATGCTATTGGAAAAAGAGTGTTGAGAAACCCAAAGTCGCTCACACAGGCTTGCCTACTAGCGACTAGAGACTAAAATTATTAGTTCTGTGCCAGCAAACATGGGATTTAAGGCAATTTTTCAGGCCCAGAGCCCAGGTCGCTACCCAAAATGGAGTGATAGCTTAAAATCATTAAAAGTATAGGAAAAAAATGATGCCAAAGAAATAAGTTGAACAAGACCTTAACCAAACCCCTACTAACTATGACAGGAATTTCACCAAACATATCATCAACATGTAACCTACAAGTGTAGACAATAGAATTAAGTGTATGGATCTCATACTTATCTGAGAATCGCTATGAACCATTGTTCCCTCATGTCATTTGTTGAATTATCATCTATTAGGCCTTAGATACATTATCCATTCATTTACAAGTAAAAGCATGTTGAGAGCCATACATAGCTGCTGTCATAAAACATACATATACCCAACATAATAGGGACAAAAATATCATAAACATATCAACCATAGAGTTCACATATACATCAGTACATTTACACATGAAAATCAAGGGAATGAATTTCTCATTAATGAATGCAATAAACCAACCGAAGATGGGACTACCACGATCCACCCGACCATAGAATGGTTGAGCCAAATTTCTCTTCAACCATTCACCCCTGTACCATATTCCAAGCATGAATATGGGAATCAAACTAAAATAACCAACCAGGTCATACCGAGGCTAAACCACCTCACCCTCATCAAGAGAAACGAGGCTTTACTGTAATGCATTTCGTATCACTAGGCCAGCACAATGAACACATCATAATAGGCTTTACCGTGAACTCCACTTGGTCACTAGGCCAAACAAGCATGGATGCCATCGAATTTATCCACCTACACCGTGAGGAATTTTCCTGTCTCCTAGCCTCCCAAGCTTTACCACAATCCAAACCCAGATTTCTAGCCCCTAAACCGAGACCCACTCTCTAGGCTTTGCCACATATCACAAACCCAGGATTACTAGGCCCAACAAAGAGAAAACCACCTCTTGGCTTTACCGTATACCCTACCATTCACCGGAAAGGATTCCTAGACCCACCGAGGCAACATAATCCTGGCTTTATCGCAACCCACAGTCTGGCTCAGGGGTCACTAGGCCAATGGATTTACCGTGTGTAATGACCCAACTTGAGTCACTGATTATTAGCATGCTTACGAGACGTTTGTATGATAGCTACATACACATGCATTGCAGGCAATGCACTAGTATACGTACTAATTTAATCATATAAATGTCTATGCAAGAAAATGAATTAGTTTTTAAAAGTATTAATTAATATCTTATTAATTAAGTAGAACAATAAAATATATTTATTTATTTTATTAATAAAATTTTATTTAAATAATAAATAATCATTATTACAATGGACAAGATTTACTTTACTTCATAAATCTTTGGACAATTCACGATCTTAAAAGAAAATATAATATTCTCGAAGTCGGTTGAGATGATAAGGTTAAAATCTCATTTAATGAATAATGACCAACTCAAGTGAAAATATCTTAATGGATAAGCTTAAATCTTGAGATTAATTGGAGGAAAGGGAGGTGGGGTTTCTGGGGAAGGAAGAAACCTTCCCTATATAAACATAATCGAAAGGAGAAGTAGGGGGAGGCGAAGAAAATCAGTCTGTCTGAGGGATGAGCAGGGATGAGCCGAGGGCTCGATTTTGGAACTGTAAATCGGGAAATTTTGAGTTGTTCTTGGAGTTTTGGGCACGGGGGCCAGTGGACATCCATTTTGGAGTCCTCTGGATCTGGGAACCATAGAGGTGGATTCCATATAGGCAGGGAGGCATAAGTTGGTTTGGTAATGGATGCAGAAAACTTGGAGCAATGTGATCAACACCAGACAGGAGAACCAGGTATGCAGAGAATCAGGTATGCAAATGCATTTAATTTGATAGAATTTTGAAAAAGGAAATCTGTCAATCTGATTAAAATATAAAACTTCATATCAGTCTTTACAGTCCTTACATTTGATTGAAATGGAATATCAGTGTTTATAGTCTTTATATTTTGATTGAAATGGAAAAACAATCTTTACAACTGTGAAATTCAAAAATTTGATGTTGTTGAACACCTCTGCAATCACTGTCGAAATGAAAGATAAAGATAGTTGGATAGAGGATAAATGGTGTATCAGATGATTTGAAATAACTTTTATAGCTATTAATTCTTGGCGCGTCATAAAATAACTATCGGGACGTTGGCAGGAAAGAATAAATGAGTTCAACGATTAAATTTTTGGACTTATTGGAAGAAATGGCGGGGGTCAATTTGGCGGTCGTGGTGGCAAAAATGCTAAATTAGTGGAAGTAGTAGAGGTGGGAGAGAGTAGAGGGAAGGCGCTTTGCGGGGGGGTGGTATGGTTTTGAATGGGGGGAGGGGGTATATGGTTTTGATAGGGGGGGGGGGGGGGTTCCTTCGCGCAATCATTAAGAGTTCGACATGTCATGTTGGATGATATCCACGAGACCATTTTGCGGACGCCCCCTTGTTAACTGTTGGGAGTGCGGGGGAGTACTGTAATTAATTTTGCACGTTAATTTGAGCAGAGATAATCCAGTGCATTGAAAACTCCTCGATAGATAACTCCATTGGGGACATTATTTTAAAAAAATCTAAACAAATCTTATTTATGCCTAAACTTAATTAAAGCGACATTTTTAAACCTATGCTCAACTTTATTACAAAGTGCTAATAAAATTATTTTTTTGTTTTTGTTTCGAAAACTATACAATTTAGGAATAAATTGCCTAGGTAGAAAAAAGTTACAACACCTCCCATTTGTGAAAGTCTGTAAAGAGCAAGGGGTTTTGGCTGAGGTGACATTGGGCCTCTACCCCATTGTTAGCATTTTTTCTAGTCTTTGTCTTGTAGGGTTTTCCTCTCCAAGGCCTACTAGATTTTGTGGTAATTGTTACTTTAGTGGTGATTGATTCCCTCTAGGTCATTGTCTTGAGTAGGCCTTGAATTGAGATACTTATTCCTATATTGTTCTTGTCACCATGCTCCTTCCTCCTTGTCACTTCCTTGGAATATTAATTTTGGTTGTTGCATGCTGTAAAATACAACTATGGGATTGCTTAATCATTTATCCAAAACATCCTTCCCCTAAAAATTTTCTCGTTTGACTTAACTAGTACTACCCTAGTGTTGTAATCAATTTTCTCTCTTTCTATATCTATTTTTTCTCTTGTTTTCATTCTTATTTTCTCATTCTCTTAACATCTACATACTATGTCAGATATTTTTTTCTTCACTAGTATGTCACTAGCTCATCACAACTCACACCTTTGCTTGTTTTGTGGTAGCATTGTCTCATGTGGCCTTCGCTTTTGCCTCTCTAAAGTCACTTCTTCCCATGCTGGAGATGCCATGGTGATAGTATTTCTAGATCTTGCCTTCAATTGGTGCGTCACCAGTATTCATATCTCTTGCACCCTAGGGCTACTAATGTCTAATTGATAGGAAACCTTTTCTTACTAAATTTACCACACCTTTTCTTACTGAATATACCACCCCAAATATATCATAAGGGGCTTGATCTCTTTGTCCTTTCCGAGGCTGCACTTGCTTGGATGATATCAGATTTGGTATAAACTAACCCACTAAGAAAGGAAGACAAGCATACCTCCTGTATTTCTTAATGAAATCCTTAAAGCAAGCAAGGAAGGGAAGAAAGGGTGTTCCTAAAGAGTATGCATGCATGTAAGCGAGTGATGATTCTCCAGTAATAAGGAATAGAAATATTAGGCGCAGAGCTCAACGGTACTAGCGCTATGGGTGCTAGTACTTTTGTTGATGGTGGCCTTTACAGGTTGCTTTTTGATCTTGTGGCACTTGTACATTCTAGCAGGAAGTTGTATGTGCCTTGTAGGTAGCTACATGTGGGCATATCTATCTCTTAGATTCATAGATATTTGATGATATTCACCACTTTAGATGCCCTTTCTTTCTTTTCATGGACATTTCCAACTTTTGTTTTTTATTGTGCTCAAGTAGTGTCAAGGTCTCCCTTGTTTTCTCCTCTTGATTTTGTTCAACTTGTGTAACATGACAATTGTAGGATCATAGCCTATTTTGGCAATGAGATTTCAATGCTCACATCTTTCACATCCTTCAACAAGCTCCAACATCAAGACCTCTTTTGTTCAATCAATTATAAGCATAGTAATTCTAATTATTTCTCATTGGCTTTTTTCATTTCATCCATGCTTCTTGCTTAACAATACTCTTATCTAGCTTGTTAAGCATGGACCCCCCTATTATGTATTCGACCCGTTTTGGCTTGGGAGTCTCGGAGATGATTCTATGATTGTTCATGTATCGTCACATTTCATGGGTAAATTTCATAGTTGAGGTGGTAGTACATATATCGCAAGGCGTTGGCCGCATCATTCAAAGCTCATTTGGGGAAATTTTGCATGCATGGGAACCTTCTTGACATTCCACGATGAATATCTTTGAACACCCTCCTATTTTATTATATTTCTAGTTGTTTTGCAATGAAATAGAAGGCCAAATCCTTTGAAGGAGACATTTACATTATACTTGAGAACATGTCACCTCATTAACTTTGACTTGGAGAGGGTCTTTTCATGATTTGTGGAGGTGCCTAGAATGATTGTGAGAATATATTCTAACATTCAAAACCTCTCCTTGGACTTATGAGCTCATTTGGGTGTACTTTCAACCTATTTGGCTCTTTTCACTTCATGCATATGGACCACTCACCTTTTAAGGCAAGAGGGAAGTTCCTTTTAGAAGGGAAACCTTGCAATGTTTTAAGGTTTATACCATGCCTTCAAGAGGGACATTGAGACTCTTGATCATAAATGACTTCATCTTTTGGGGGATCTTTGATGGTTTTGTGTATATTTGGCATCCCTTGCGTATTGTTTGTCTTCTTTACCTTGTGATTGACAAGTCACTCACTTATAATTTTTTGGGGATAGATCTAGGAGGATAATGCTCTTATATTGAGATAGAAGGTATAATCCTTCTCAATAAAAGGGGAAGCATCTCTCGTTGTAATTTATTGCTAGAGGCTTTCAAAGAAAACTAGTTTACTTTATGGATAATGCTATGGATGGCTAGCTAGGGTGCTATTTTGAAACATGTCTTTTGGATGCTTGCAAATTGATTAATATTTTTGGATTAATGGCTTTGGATGAATCAAATTGATCAATAAGTGGTCTCATTGAAAGTTTGTCTTATTTTATTTTGAATTGATGTAGCTTTAGTTCTACTTATTTAGTGTTGGTTGTGCTCCCTCTTCCTTCTCTTCTCGATATGTCCCTTCTTCAAATTTAGTAGAATATTTTTGGTGGAGGATATTCTCCTTGAATCCTTGTGAATATTGGTATCCCAGTTGGAGGATTTGATTGGTTTTGTAGTGGATAACTCTAGCCATCACCCTAGTTTCACTTAGATTTTATGAAGAGGATCCTCAGTTGACCCCATATGCGACACCAAAAATAGTAGGTAGTTGTATGATCTTGTCTAGTCAACCTTAAACTCAAAATCTAATTTTCTACCTTTTTTACGCCATCTAAGTTTTTACGCAAAATTTACTATACGATTTAACAGTTTTAAAATCATGACTATTTTAGGATAATTTCTCATTGGAAAATCATCCAATGCACCATCTAATATAACTCCAAATAGTATGTAACTTAAATATAGATTTAATTTGAGTAACCATCATAATTCATAATGTAGACATCGTAATAAATTGATGGTCATTTGGGTAGTAACGTAGGTGACCATAGATTTGTTTTGGGCCTCCATTGGGATCCTACACTATACCCAGTAAAACTCCTTTGTATTAGGCTTCTTCTTCTTTAAAACAAGGGAAGTAGTTCCCTAAGTGAGATTCGTAACATTTTGGTGTTAGAGTCATACTTGTACCTTTGTGAGGACTTTGCACTCGGGTGCAATATTGAGCAATAAGAATTCTATTACAGTTTCCATCTTACATTATGTTTCATAATTAACTATTATTCTATCTCGAGGCTTCTTAGGCCTATTGCTTCTTGTCCTATTCTCCATATATTAGTTTAGTTGATGTTTTATTATAGTAGTTGTTGAGCTTGTTTGTCTCTTGTCTCATCATTCCCAACTTGATATATTTTCTTTTCCTGATTTATTTGTGTTTGCCTCCGTTTGTTGTCTCTTCAGTTACAGATGCTGCAGTAGCTTCATCGTTTATCGATTATCGGAGTGTGAAAGGTGTGTTGGTGTTACCACCTATTACCTTTGTGGTAGTTTCTTCTAGTTTTTCTAGCATTAGATGTGTTTTAGCCTTGAAATTTTGTGGAGAGGCTAGAATATAGGGGATTTCCAAAACCTAGAAATCTTTTCTAGAAATGACTTAATTAGATTATTAGCCAGTTTTTAAATATTTCCCAAGTCTATACTTAGGGAATATGGTTAATTAATTAGAATTATTTAAGTTAAGGTGTGAATGATCTAGAAACTCACATGGATCGACTTCAAGTTAATCTTAGCCATCGATTAAGATTTAATCTTGGTTGTTGGAGTCCCAACGGAGGTGGAGTCCCAACGGAGGATTATAAGAAGTCAATGGGCACTTGGAGAAGACACTTGAGCAGTTCTATTTCATGAGCAGATCGATTTTGAGAGTAGCAGCAATTAGTTGCCGGAGAGAGAACCAGTGAGATTGAAGAAGTGAGAGAGGGGAAGGAACAGTGAAGCTGGAGGAAGGATTCCAGATTTGGTGAGTGCATTTGCAGAGAGGCTGACATAGAGCTACGCAGTAGCCTCTAAAGGCAAAGTCGATTTGCTAGGAGAGAGTGACGTTTTTAGTTTCAGGGGTCGGGAAGGAGTCCCAGAGTGCCTGAGAAGCATCATTTTGGTTAGCAGAAGGTAGAACGACTTCATCAGAATTCAAGAGAAGCCAAGTCGTCTAGCCAGCTATGCAAAGCAACATAGAGGCTGACGCACTGCCTCAGAACATCGAAATTTTGAAGGCAAGTTGTGCCGGGAAATTCCTGTGCGGTGAGGAAAATTCCTCTCTAGTTTTTTGCCAATATTTCTCTGTAGCATTGCCAGTTTCGACATCCAGTTGTACTCAGATTATTTGACTGTTGTTTAATATTAAAACCCTCAGTTGCTGTACCGGTTTTCCCAAGTTGGGTTTTTCCTGGGACTTTTGTCCAAAAATAATTGTGTTATTGTATGTGTGTGTGCTAGCATTTCTTCCAGCATTTATTCTTCCACAGTTTTATATCTGTAGATTACAGTGTGATTTATTCAGTATTTGTTGTAGCAAACAATAAATAAATTGTTAAATTAAATTAACAATTAGGAGAATAATTTCTAGTTGCCACAATAGGATTCTGAATATGGAATTTTCACATGGTATCAGAGCACAGTTGATCAGCCAGAGAGCTCAGTAGCAAAGAAAGAAAGAGTTTCGTTGTTCAATGTGGGAAGTAGATCGAAACCCGAGAGGCAGCGCAGTCACTTTGCCTAGAGGCCAAGTTACTCGAGGAGATTCGATTTTTTTGAGTGAGGGACATAAAAGTTCGATCTCTCCAAATCGAGTGATTCTAGAGGCAGAGGGAGCAGGCCGGTATTTTCGCAGAGCAGATCTCTAGCTGGACGCAGTAGTTTTGCAGCAGTTTGCTAGAGCAGAGCTAGTGTTGGGTGGAAGGAAGAAGAGCACACACTGAGGCAAAATTTTCCTTAGGGAACTTCTTCTCCCAAGAAGTTCGATTTCCCTTGCAGATCAACAGTCGTTGTGAGCAGAGTTTCTCACTCTAGAAGGGAGTGCGAATAGTTGAGTAGCAGTTGAGCAGAAGGGAAGAGGATATTTTCAACATTTGTTGAGATGGCCACTATTGGACTTCGTGATCAGAACAAGTTGGATGGAGCTTCCAACTATGTGATTTGGAAGGCAAGGATGTCGTTCCTTCTAGATGAATATGGCATGAAGCCATATATTGATGTAGTGGTAGCAGTACCCCAGGATGTAGATCAGTTGAAGGAGTATAGAAAGGAGATGGAACAGGAAAAGAGATTGATCCTAGATGGTGTTCGGGATCATGTTGTATCACACATAGCAGCCAAGGGAACGACTAAAGGGATGTGGGATACACTTTCCACATTGTACCAAGGAACTTTCGAGCAACGGAATATGTACTTAGAAGAGAAGTTGAGGCTCATCCAGATGCAGAAGGGGGAAGGCATGGACTCCTTCCTCACTAGGATTCAGGAGGTTCGGGACCATTCGTCGGTTGTTGGGGCAGCGCCTCAACCCACAGAGCTAGTGTGATTGGCACTAAACAGTGTCTCCGAGGAGTGGAAAATATTTGTCCAAAGTATCTTGGGTAGAGATACCTTGCCAAGTTGGGACATGATGTGGGCCGATTTGCAGGAGGAGTTGAGACAAGCTCTATTAAAGAGTTCCAGTAGTGGCAGCAACAGCGGATTGAAGCAGGTGAAGGAGGAGGAGAATGTGGCCCTTGCATCGAAGGGTCCTAGTTAAGGACAAGGGGAGCAAAGAAAGAAGGAGGACTTGTCGAAGGTAAAGTTTTTCAGATGTGGTGAGCTTGGTCACTACAATACCCAGTGTCCTCTAAAGAAGAAGGACAAGAAGGAGAAGCAAGACCAACAGGCAGCATCATCAGAGATCGATAGGTTGTCCTCCACGCTGGAGGAAGACTTCGCCATGTTTGCTGAAATACCTTGAGGAGTGATGTTGGGAGATTTGGTTTTGTAGCCCTAGAGCGCTACAGTTGGGCAGGATTCTTGAGTAGGTCCACCTCATGGATCAATACCTTGGTATGGGGGTCCACAGTATTCAGTAGGATGATGGATCAGTGACAATTGATGCAGTTAGATGTCAGAGTAACAGTTGCAAACTAGTAACAGTCAGAGGCTGAGGAGCACAGTGCAGTGTTAACAACAGAGCAGATGGCTCAGTACAGAGTTGGCAGTAGCGCAGATACTTCAGCGATAGTGTAGAATCTAGTAGCAGTCAGGACTCGGGACATAGATGCATTATACTGATCATAGTTGATTTAGTAATTAGGATGCTTCTTAGTTGCAGTTGTTGCAGTTGCAGCAACAACAGAGGAAAGGGAGTTGCAGTGCAAATGCAGTGTTGGCAACAGTTCAGCAACAACACAGATGCAATGTATATCATAGTTGTGCAATAGTTGGTGGTTAACATGGACAGACATTAGCAACGTGACAGGAGATGATGCAAAGACAGGGTGTTGCTACAGGGGTCAGTAGCACTAGAACACATTCCTTGCTAAGAGGGAGTGTTAGTTTTTGTAGCATTGGATGTGCTTTAGACTTGAAATTTTGTAGAGAGGCTATAATATAGGAGATCTCCAAAACCTAGAAATCGTTTTTGGAAATTTCGCCTAGAAATGACTTAATTAGATTATAAGCCAATTTTTAAATATTTCCTAAGTATAAACTTAGGGAATATGGTTAATTAATCAGAATTAATTAAGTGAAGGCGTGAATGATCTAGAAACTCACATGGATCGACTTCAAGTAAATCCTAGCCAGTGATTAAGATTTAATCTTGGCCATTAGAGTCCCAACAGAGGATTATAAGAAGAAGTCGATGGGCACTTGGAGAAACACTTGAGCAGATCGATTTCCAGAGTTGCAACAGTTAGTTGTCGGAGAGAGAGCTAGTGAGATCAAAGTAGTGAGAGATGGGCAGGGACAGTGAAGTCGGAGGACGGATTCCAGATTCGGTGAGTGCATTTGCAGAGAGGCAGAGGAGCCACAGAGAGGTTGACGCAGGAGCCTCTACAGGCAAAGTTGATTTGCTGGGAGAGACTAATGTTTTCATACGTTTTCATTTCCGGAGGCCGAGAAGGAGTTCTAGAGAAGCTTATTTCTAGTTAGTAGAAGGCAAAACAACTTCATCAAAATTCAATAGAAAGCAAGCCGTCCAACCAACTATGCAGAGTAGCGCAGAGGCTGATGCAGTGCCTCAGAAGGCCAAAATTCTGAAGGCAAGTTGTGTTGGGAAATTGCCTGTGGGGTGAGGAAAATTCCTCTCCAGATTTTTGCCAGTATTTCTCTATAGGATTTCTAGTGTCGGTATCTAGATTTACTCGGATTATTTCACTGCTGCTTAATATTAAAACCCTATACTGCTGCACCGATTTTTCCAAGTTGGGTTACTCCGGGGAGTTTTGTCCAAAAATAACTTTGTTATTTTATGTGCGTGCTAGCATTTGTTCTAGTGTTTATTCTTCTGCAATTTTATTTGTGTAGATTGCAGTGTGATTTATTCAGTATTTGTTCTAGCAAACATTACATAAATTGTTAAATTAAATTAACAATTGGGAGAAAATTTTCAGTCGCTACAATAAGATTCCCATCGTGGAATTTTCATAGTTTCTTTAACATTGAGCCCCCTTTTCCCTTCCTATCTCCATGCTAGCATTGTTGTTTCTTTCCTTTGTTAGTGCTTCATCAAAGTAGTTGTTTCTTTTGGTTTCTTCTCTTGTCTTTTGTAACTTGTCCTTTCTAAGGAGTTGGTGTTTCCTTTGCCTCTCTGCTTGAGCGAAGCTAAAAGTATTCTCGGTTGAGGTATATAGGTTGCTTAAACGATGAGATTACCATGTTTGAATTTTTAGCATGCAATAGTTGCCTCCCACCTATGAATTTTTCATGGCAATGGAGGGAATTAGTCTTTTCCATTTTTTTTTTGCCTTTCTCTCTATATTTTCTTGTTTTGTCAACTCTATTTTTGGTCACCTCACTAGAGACTGGCTCCCTCTAAGTCATTTTCATGAGTAGGGCCTAATTTGAGATACTTCTTCCTAGATGGTTCTAGTCACCACGCTCCTTGCTCCTTGTTACTTCCTTGGAATGTTGGTTCTAGTTGTTGCATTCTATATACTGCAGGTATGGGATTCCTTAATCTTTTATCCAACAGATCCTTCCTCTAATCTTTTGCTCCTTGAGATAGCTAGTACTACCCTAGTGTCCTTACCGATTTTCTCTTTCTATTTCTACTTTTTTCTCTTGTTTTCATTCTTCTTTTCTCATTCTCTCTAACATGTACATACTCATGTTAGATATTTCTGTCTTCACTAGTATCTCACTAGTTCCTGAGTTCCTCACAACTCACACCTTTTCTTGCTTTGTACTAGCATTGTCTTATGTAGACTTTTGTTTTACCAATCTAAAGCGGAATCTTCTCATGCTAGAGTTGTTGAATAATCTAGGGCAATTAGAGTTAATGAGATTCTTCTTGTATGATAACTATTTATGATGTATTCAACTTCAGTTCTTATCACAATGTTCACTTGTTATTATTATTAGAGTGTGTCTTCTTAGTTCATCAAATAGCTACCAAAACAAAGAGACAAGAACACACGACGTTGGCTTTCTGCCAGGGCCAAAACCTCTCCCTCTTGGAGAGGAAAACCCGCACAAAATTATTCTTATAGAGATTCCAATTGACGAATACCAAGACCATGACCCTTGACCTATTATGCCACTCCAAGACCATGACACCAATCCTCTTCTTTGACACTATTGTGTTCATCATCATTGTTGTACCATCACCGAGGTCTTCATCAATGGGATCTTCATAATGTGATATGTATAGGAGAGCTGCATGTAGATCCATCGATGTCATGACAGTCTCATCATAACTGTACCTTCACTGAGATCATAGCCTTTGTGACTATGTCTCCATCAAGAACGAGATCATGATTGTTATAGGATCATGATTGCACCTTAATGTATGTCGAGATAAGTGAATCAGTGTGAGATCCTTCTATCATACTTATGCCGAAAATATGTATGCTTCTGTGGGATCCCTGAGATCCTTGTCATCACTGGTTATGCCGAGATTTTGTGGCTGTGTTTTCTTCCTATACTGAGGCCTTCATGATACTATCTATCATGCTGAGACAGACTCTTATCATTCTACCTAAGCCGAGACTGTAACCATTTCAGTGGCACCCATCCAAGATTACTGTGAGTTTGTCCATCCAAAGTTTGATCCTTACTGTTATACAAAGAAACTCAGTCCTGTACCCATCCGAGATCACAAAGGAATTCGAGTTCCTGCACCTCTGAAGTTGCAGCGATATCCAAATTATCTGATTATAATTTTGAACTATACACGCCTATTTATAATGGTTTGACCCTGTATTTGAGCCGACATGACCAAGTGAATTGTTGTGTCTTCATTTATGAGCCGACAAGGTATTTAGTTCGTTTTGCGAGTTGCCTTCTTTGAGAGGATTGTGCTTGTCTTTGGAAAGCATTTAGACTTTTCTATAGACTTGTATACATTACATATGGGCTCAAGAAGAGCTCCTTATTCATGACTTTGACTCTTTGACCTTTAAATATAAGTCCTAAGGCTCTCAATGGGAGCCAACTATAAAATAAACCTCTTGCTCATGAAACCCATGCAACAAGGCATAATGATAAATTCAATTTCTTAAGAATCATAATTACAATGTCATGAAGAACGAACCTCGTTACACTTTCTTCAACACTCCCTCTTAACTAGGGAGGTATTCATGATGGTACTTGGTCACAATGTTGCACTAATCGTTATCGGGATAATATCGGCGAGGGAAAAAATTGGGAAAAAAGCGGAAAAAATCGTAAATACAAAAATATTCTTTTTTTTTTTCAATTTTTTTAATATCTAAAGCATCTACAACATAAAATAAATACATTGACACATAAATATGATAAAAGAACTAATATATAAGATGTGTAATATCATTTCTAGTGCTACATCACACATAATAGCGAATCATTTTCTGAATAGTCAGTCCTAACTTCCGAGTCCCAACTCAGCCTCAAAATATAAACAAAAAATATAATAATGTATCTCATATCATGAGTCATAATGTCATATACAATGAAATGAACCAAATAACTAATACCACTGATTTCCTCTGCCCCTCTTGCGAGAAAATGCAATAGCTTTCCCTCTAGATGTAGATGCCGGTGGAGTTGGTAGTGGACTCTGCTATGCTCTAGAAGTTGAAGAACTAGGAGCTACAGAGGTAGATTACGTTCTCTATTGGTGACAGGGTTAGCTTGGGTAGGTTGTGTCACCTCCTCCTCCTGTTGTTCCTCCTCCTCATCAAAAAATCGGCAAAAAATAATAAAAATAAAAAAAAATATTTCGCGATTTTTTGGGAAAAAAAATTCATGTTATAATCGGGCGATAATATCGCCATTTTAAAAAAACCGTGATTTTCACAACATTGCTTGGTCATTCTCAATCTGAAGAATTTCTCATAAGAAGAATTGGATTGGTAATGCATTTGTATATCATCATAGTAACCAACATTGTTTCCACAGCAAGGCCTTGACTGACAGCTCTATTGTCGCACAGAATGTCTAGGCACCACGACAACGGCACAGATCGGGGGTTTTCAATTGATCCCCAATCTCTCCATTTAAATTGTCTCCCCAGAGTAGACTAGGGGGGTGGACCCTACGAAAATGTAATGAAAGAGGACTAGTTGGGAACCAACCACTCCGAGAGACACATTTGAGCGACCAAATACTTGTTTAGATCTAGCAAGACTTAAATAATTCGATTTATACAATTGATACCAGTGCCTTGTGGAGTCAACTATATTGCTAAGAAATTTAGGACCAAGTACATGATGGACAATTGCTGCTAAGGAAAATGTTATTATGATGAAAAGAGATGCAAGATGTGATTAGCAAAGGGATAAGTGAGTAGTCTTGAGGTAAGATCATTTAAGACTTAAGTACTTAGTATTGATTAACTTTATGACAAAAGTATTTAATGAAATGAAGAGACAATCTTATACAAGACAAAGCGCCAAATATCTCAAGTGCCAATAAGATAAACAAGGTATATGCTCTTAAAGAAAGATCACTAATATGCCAAAAAATTATAATAACCACAAGCTGATAATGATATTAATGTCAAGAAAGAGAACTAGAGCATTTATCCAATTTATGCTTCAATGATAATTACTTGAAAATTCCAAAACTACTTAAGAGATATTCAGATAGCCCAAGTTTTCTATTAGTTCCAAATCGAATGCAAGCCTTTTCAATGATACTTAGTTCAATAGATTTCAAAATATTTACCATTCACCAAACAAGAAAACCTTCGGGCAATTTAAAATATTAGACTTATTTGTTCCAAGAGTGTGAAATGAATTTCCTTTAGGCAATGAGCTTGTGTGTATGTGATTCAGAAACTCAGAAAATAGGATTTTAAACTTAGATTATATTGCCAATAATTGTACCAAAAATTTGTTGACCTGAACTTATGCAAACAGTCATCCAAAAGCACTTATTTTCAAAGATTAGATTTAGGACAACAACAAATTCTCTAATGACAAAAGTAAAATTAAAATGCCAAACTAAGCCAGACATGTCAAACAAATTCTAAATTGTGCTATGAACTCAAATCACTTGAAATTTCAAAATTTGATCTATGGAGCTAATATGTTTCAGTGATAAAAAAGAGCAACAAAAAAGACTTTATGAGAATAGGGAAATGCTTGTTGCAATCAAGAAGATCACCCTTCTAGATTCTTATGACAATTACTTCCACAATGATATTAAAAATCCTAATTTTCAGAGAACTATTTTTTAGGACAACAGTGAATTGTTTAGGACAACAGCAAACAAATGTTATGACAACAACAATATGGCAATGAAAACAGTAAGCTATCAATGCTATATTTATACCAAAAAATTCCCGAAAATTTTCCAAACTTGCCCACATGAATTATCAAAAAAATTCAGCCTGTTATGATGTGATTTTCAGAATTATATTAGATCTGATATACTTATTTACAGTCAGCAATTAAAATATGAAATAGGCTTAATGATGGATTCCCAACTCAAGAAATTAATTCTTTAATGTATTAGACAATTTAAGAACTGATTTTAACTTTTAAGCTAACCTACAAGAAATTTTGCCACCATTAAAAAAGTATATGATTGTTGTAGCAAATAGTGAGGAAAAAGAGGGTTTAGAAATCAAATCCTTAGGCCCTCGGCCTTGAAGATCACTTGCCCAAGTTGCCAAAAAAATTCCAAAACCTGAAACACAATGTTTCAAAAAAATTTCTGCAAAAAATCACCAATGATCAGCTTCAGAAAATTAAATATTCAGATAATAAAATTGAGCAAGGGGATCTAGGGCCAATGAGGGCTAGCACTAGGCCTAATAGGGCTAGAGTTGGGTTAGGAGAAGACAGATCTGGGCTTCGAAGCTTCAAAACTTGAAACTCTTTTTCTGAAAAAATTATTTTGCTTCAGATGTTCAAATTTGTTGCAAAGTCTTTAATGGCTGGACCTGCAAAAATATTTGGGACAAGATATTGCCCTCCAGGGCCTAGATCTGTCTCAAAACCCTTAGATCTCCTTGAAAAAAAATCTCAGATTTGAAAATTTTCTTGGATGATTTCTTAACTCTATTCCTACAAACAATTTTTGAGTTCAAATCTTACCCTCCAGGGTCTAGATCTGGCTCAAGTCTGAAGATTTCTTTGGCTGATTTCTCAAATCTATTCCTGCACAAGTGAAAAGAGAAAAACCCAATACTCAATATGTATAAAAATAGATAAAATCCCAAAAACCCAAGTGTTAAAATTCAAAATTATGTTGTAAAATTTTAGATATACACAAGTAAGTAACACATCTATACAAATAATTTATAGATCTATACAAATAATGTATAGATCTATCAGATCTGAGGAGTATGACTTCAACTCCGCTCCCAGATTTTATAATCTAAGGCTCTTAATACCCAGATATATAAATTTTTCCGCAAAAAATTAAATTTTTTAAAATTAAATTTTTGTGGGAAATTGATAGATCTGGTTGTTGAGAGCCTTAGATTATCAGATCTGGGAGCAAAGTTGACTCATACTCGTTAGATTTGATAGATCTACCATTCTCGTGCATAGATCTGTAATTTTTTTGGTTTTCTAAAGTGGGTTTTTCTGGGTTTTAGGTTTTATCATTGTATATATCGTTTGGGTGTTTCCTTGCTAACATGCAGCTACAAATTTGAGGAATAAATTTGTGTAGAGTCCAGATCTAGGCCCTAGAGGGTAATATCTAGATCTCTGGGGGTTTATCAACATAATTTTGCAGGGCTATTATTCAAAAAAAATTGCAGTCCAAGGGTTTGAAAATTTTAAATCTGGAAATATTTATAAGGGTTTCAAGGAAATCTGAAGAAAAAGGATTCAACATTTTAATAAGAATTTCTAGAAATTTCCTTCGGTTTTTAGCTACCATTTTTCTCCTATCTGTTTCTGTATTGAGCCTCTTTCTTCTGTTGTTGGGTTTTTCTCTTCTCTGAAAACTTTCAAGATTTTTTACTGCCTGTGTTTTTGTTTTCCTTCTCTTTATCCCTGCATCCTCATCTCCTTGCTACTTGAATTCTTCTTTCCCATTGCCATATGTTGTTGTAGCCTCCCTTTTGGCAGCTCCTTCAGCCTGCAAAAAGCTCTCTTCCGTCTTCCCTTCCAGCATCTATCCCTATGCCTTTCTCTGCTCTCAAGTTGCTCCCTCCCTCGTTGCCATCTCTCAGCCCATCTCCTCTCCTCCGCAGATCCCAGTTTCTGACTTCCCTTTCCTTGCTACTGCCTAAGTCCATCTCTCCCTACGCTGTCCTTTCTTCGCCTTCTGCTCATCCCACAGCTCCATCTTCTTGCCTCCCCATCCTCACCTTCCAAATGTTGTCTATGCCACTGTCAAAGTCTGCCTGCACACAAGAATTCGATACACCAAACATTTTGACTTTTTCATTTTTTATTCCATTTGTAATATGCATAGGGTTTGCTTAAGTTTCATTTTGATTTTGTTTTAGTTTGATTTTTTTTTACTTTGGTTAACTTCTAGATTCATTTTTTTTATTTATTTTAATTTTGATTTTTTTTTTTTTTTTTGATGCTTCTCGTTATCCTTTTATTTGTTTTTTATGACTTTCGTTTTTTTTATGTTTTTGATTTTTTTTCATTATTTTGATTTTATTTAAATATTAAAAATCTAAAAAATTTAAAAACATTTAAAACTTCTAAAAAGTTTTAAAAAAAATATCTTTTGTTGACTATGAAATTACTAAGGAATTAAATCATAGGAGGACCTACACTTTTGCATTTAAAAAATTAAATTTTTATGTGGCCTATGGCCGATTAAAAATTTATTTTATTAAAGTCCTTTTGATTTTTTTTTTTTTTTTGGTCACATCAAAAATTTTAAATTTGCTTCATAAGCTTAACACATTAATTTTGCCTAAGGGTTAATTAAACTATTAATCTAAAGTTCCTTGTTGTCTTTTGTGTTAAGTGTAAGATTTTAAATTATGTGGTAGTGATTTCTCTATTGTCAAGAGCGATTGATGTTTTAAAATCATTAGCTATAGAAGAAAGATAATTAATTCTAGATTTGGGTTATTGAATAAAAACATTTTTAATCTAGAATCACTGCTTAGCAGTTAAGTTTCATAATTCTCCATGGAATTTAATTGCTAGAATAAAATTGTAGTTTTGAGCGTTTACATTTAATCGTTCATGATCGTCACCTTCATCACATTTATAAACTGCTCTGGATAACTTGTTTCTGTTTAGTTTATGGTTAATTGAATATAAAGGCACTGGTCTATAATCATTTCTCTCTTGTGGTTGTGACTTGGTCATATTAGTGTTTGATCTATTTATCTCAGTTAACCAAGACTCATTTACATTCATCAAGTTGTCCATCCTTAAGTCTCCTAGAGCCTGTGTTTCAGAGGCTATCCTCATTCATTCACCCTAAGGACTACCCCCCTGACTTGTCTAGGAGAGAGTCTAAACGGAGTGAGTAAGGATTAGAGTGACAACCCTTACTCTGAGCGTTGTCATGGTGCTTAGACACTTTGTGCAACAACATTTTTTTGGCGCTTTTGTAGGAGAATGTGAGAATTCAGAATCTGCATCCACGCAACACACAATATAACAGAAGTAGCATCCATAGAAAAATCATTATATAACATTATGCACAGGAAAGATATAGCCCCTTCATTTATTAACTATCCTAATAACATGAAAAACATCTACCTATAGAAATAAAATACTGAAATAATAGGGTGTATGGTTAGGAATACAATACAGAGGATGTCCCATGGCATCAGATGCATTCAATGTAGTGAATGTTGAGCATTTGCCTGTTTTCATGCAAATCTATTGGCTGTTTCTCAGATGTGTTATATCTAATCCTGCATACGGTAGGACTTTTTCCTATCCGAAAATCAAGTTGCTCACAGCCATCAGATGGATCAAACCGCTTTCTCATTCTCTTTCTCTTGCACTTTTTCTTTGTGGCAGGTTGTGATGTTGATGATGATGTGGTCGGTGCACAACTTCCTTCTTGATCTGAAAAATGCTCATATGGAAAATTTGGAATGTTAAAGACTTCTGTGACTTGCGCTTCTTTATGAACCTAATCTGTTATGACTGGTGGATCAACCATATAAGCATCAACTTGATTCTTATAATTTCCATTTTATCTAGGTCACCTTCAATTAGCCACTTTTCAATGGAACAAATGACCTCCTCATAATAAGATGGAGCTTGCTGCAACAGACAGGGAGGCTTATGATCTGTTGACGTTTCCTTGTTTTTTTCATCCTCTGACCAATGCTGAAATTTTTGTACTTGTATATTTTCCATTGTTATGGCATCCATCTGGTTAGAGTGTTCAACCTTCATAGCATTGATTTCCTTGGTGTCGTTGCCGGGGATAGAGTTTTTTTGTCCTTGGTCCTCACGACATTTTTCTAATCATCTAATCTTTCCCGCTCTTCATTAGTCCATCAAGCAGCAAGACATTTTTTGGCGTTGTTGCCAGGGATATTTTATTCTCAACATTCCAACGACGTTTCCTCATCATTCTTCTCATTTCTCATCTCCCATTGGAGCCGACAAAGCCAACACTTCTTGTTATTACCACCAAGGACCTATTGATTGGACCTTGGCTTTACAACATTTCATCTCATTTTTCTGGCGTCATTTCGTCTCTTCATCCTAACTCTCATCATCTCTCTCATCTAATCCTTTCATCTTCACTTTCTACACCTGGACAGTCCGGTTGGTTTCTTGTTTGGGTGGCAAATCCACTTATTCATTCATTTAATCCCAGACAAGGAGCCCTCCTTGAATATCCATTTGCCTCCATCCACTAACTTTTTGGTTTCGCATTTGGAAGCCTTGTGAGAGATTCATGCTCAAGTGGTGACTCCCCTTCTTCCATTTCTTACAAGAATTTTTGTTAGAAGCTCGCTTCTTGTAGATGTTTTGATGTTCTTGAGCAGGGATCTCTCTCTCTGGTATCCATTTGGCCCATCTTTTTCCCATTAAACAAGTCATCATCGATTTTGACTTGTTTGCTCCTTGTGATTTTACTAATATTCAGGGAGCTCTGCATGGTTATCCTTATTTTTTGGTGAAGCCATCGATAAATTTCCTCCTTTTCAGGGTTACAATGCTTTTATTGCCAAAACTCACCTTTAGCATGTCAGCCTCTGTATAAGCAAGTGTCTCCCATATTCTAAATATGAAGATGTGAAGAAGATTTTCATTCTTACCTTATCTGGGGATGCTTTAGATTGGTTTGTTAATTTCCTTGATAACACTTTTGATTCTCTACAATCAATCATTGATGCCTTTGAAGATAGATATGGAGATAAAGACAAAGTCAAAGGTAAATTTGAAGTAGAGGAAATTATAGAAGTTGAAAATGATTCCAAGGAGTTAATTCAAATGGTTAAAGACATACAGTTAAATCATGCTCAAGTAAGCAAGAAAGCTGAAGTTAATCCAACTCAACTTATTAAAGATATGGAACTTAATCAAGCAAGATTAACATCTGACAATGCTAGGGAAATTAATTTTATGCAAAGCAAGTTATTAGCCCTAGAGAAAAAAATGCGATCATGGAATTCAATCATTCAAATCAAGTAACTGCCATGAAAGCAAGTTATCAAGAAGAAATAAGTTCGATTCAGAAAAGATTGTCAACTATGGATGAAGAAATGACCATCATGAGATTCGATTATAATAATCAGTTAACTACCATGCAAGCAAATCATAAGAAAGAGATAAACTATACGCAAAAATCGGCCAAGGAAATCTTTAGATCTGAGCCAGATCTAGACCTTGGAGGGCAAGATATGTACTCAAAGATTGTTTGCAGGAATAGATCTGAGAAATCATCCAAGAAAATTTTTAGATCTGAGATTTTTCAAGGAGATCTGAGGTTTTTGAGACATATATAGGCCCTGGAGGGCAAGTTCTTGTCCCAAATATTTTTGTAGGACCAGCCTTTAAAGATTTTGCAACAAATTTGAAGATCTGAAGCAAAATAATTTTTTCAGAAAAAATGTTTCAAGTTTTGGAGCTCCTAAGCCTAGATCTGCCTTTTCCTAGCCCAAGTCTAGCCCTATTAGGCCTAGTGGTAGCCCTCATTGGCCTAGATTCGCCTTGCTCCATTTCTGATCTGAATATTTAATTTTCCGACACTGATCATTGGTGATTTTTTGCAGAAGAATTGGTAAAAATTTGTGTTTCAGGCATTGGAATTTTTTTTGGCAACTTGGGCAAGTGATCTTAAAGGCCTAGGGCTTAAGGGTTTGATATCTAAATCCTCTTTTTCCGTAATGTTCACTATAACAATCATATACTTTTCTAATGATGGCAAAATTTCATGTAGGTTAGCCTAAAATTAGTTCCCAAGTTGTCTAATACATTAAGGAATTAATTTAATGAGTTGGGAATCCATCATTAACACTATTTCATATTTTAATTGCTCACTGTAATAAGTATATCAGATCTAATATAATTATGAAAATCACATCATAACAGGCTGAAATTTTTTGATAATTTATGTGGGCAAGTTTGGAAAATTTTCGGAATTTTTTTTGGTATAAATATAGCATTGATAGCTTACTATTTTCATTGTCATATTGTTGCTGTTATAACATTTGTTTGTTGTTGTCCTAAAAACCATTATTTGAAAATTAGGAGTTTTAATATCATTGTGGAAGTAAGTGTCATAAGATTCTAGAAGGGTGATCTTCTTGATTGCAACAAGCATTTTCCCTGCTGTCATAAAGTCCTTTTTGTTGCTCTTTTTTATCACTGAAACATATTGGCTGCCATAGATCAAATTCTGAAATTTCAAGGGGTTTGAGTTCATAACACAATTCAGAATTTGTTTGAAATGTTTGGCTTAGTTTGGCATTTTAATTTTACTGCTGTCATTAGAGAATTTGTTGCTATCCTAAATCTAATCTTTGAAAATAAGTGCTTTTGGATGATTGTTTGCATAAGTTCAGGTCAACAAATTTTTGGTATAATTATTGGCAATAAAATCGAAGTTTAAACTCCTATTTTTTGAGTTTTTGAATCACATACACATAAGCTCATTGCCTAAAGGAAATTCATTTCACACACTTGGAACATATAAGTCTAATATTTTAAATTGCTCAAAGGTTTTCTTGTTTGGTGAATGGTAAATATTTTGAAATCCATTGAGCTAAGTATCATTGAAAAGGATTGCATTCAATTTGGATCTAATAGAAAACTTGGGCTATTTGAATATCTCTTAAGTAGTTTTGGAATTTTCAAGTAATTGTCATTGAAGCATAAATTGGATAAATGCTCTAGTTCTCTTTCTTGACATGAATATCATTATTGGCTTGTGGTTATTATAATTTTTTGGTGTATCAGTGATCTTTCTTTAAGAGCATATATCTTGCTCATCTTATTGGCATTTGAGATATTTGGCATTTTGTCTTGTATAAGATTGTCTCTTCATTTCATTAAGTACTCTTGTCATAAAGTTAATCAATACTAAGTACTTGAGTCTTAAACGATCTTACCTCAAGACTACTTACTTATCCCTTTCCTAATCACATCTTTGTTAAAATTAGCAACTAGGGCCAAACTCCATGTGGGTCAGCTTATTTATGGCAGTTGATATTTTTATTGGATCCCTCTCATCGAGAAGTGTAGGATTGATCTAAATATCATTTGATTCCGATAAGTATTTATGGAGATATGAATTTATTTTGATTATGAAATTATTATCAAGCCAACCAGCAACTTGAGTAGGCTTAGAAGCCCAATAGTCATGCCTATTCATCATCTACGTTTTAGTACAAATTGGTAAGGACTTAAATTCATTTGTACAACTATTCTTGGTGTGATCTCCTCCTCTCCACGTCTTGGGTTTTTGGTGCTGGAGAGAGACATCAAGGGTTATATGCTGGCTTACAAGTGAAGCCCTAAATTACAGTGATGAGAGACATTAAGACGCAGATGAAGGGAGAGGATTCCAGCCGTAGTTAAGGGAGATCTTACCTACCCTAAACGCAGTGATGAAGGCCTTATACGTAGCCCTAAACTACAACCACAATAAGCCCTAAATGCTGTAAGGTAAAGACTAATTAATGGCTTGAACCCGCTGTCTATTCCGCAGTCACAAAGAGGCATAGCCGTAGTAGGAAGGAGCCCTACCACAAGTTCTACTATGTAGTGATAGAAGATCTTCATACAACCCTATATTCGCAGTTGAATACGTTGTACAGAGGAGGGATAAACACAGTCACAAGAGACCTCATCTATCCGCTGTTGAGGAGCCCTAATCCACCACACTCAAGAAGATTTATACGTAGACCTATATGCTGTCTGAATAAGCTTCAAACATTGTCATGAAAAGGTATTAGAGCTACTATTAATACGCAACCCTAAGAGACCTGTTATCACATTGTTGTAGGTGACAGTGTAGCCTATTCAAGCACTATTTGGGCATGATAGGACTGTGTGCAAGGAAGCTGATGACAACATGTTTGTGTAGAGGATACTGGAACTATAGCCTAGCTGCTTAGCTAGGCTGCAAGCCATGGCAAGCAGCTAAGGTTGAAATGTATATGAACTAAATAATGAAGCAACAGAAGGATAGCAAGGGCAACATGATGTATGAGATCATGAACAGCATAATGAGATCATGAGCAGCATGATGTATGAGATTATGGGCAGAATGATGTATGTGATCATGAGCAGCATGATGTATGGGCAACATTATGAGCAGCATGATGATATGAGCATGGGCAGCATAATGATGCATGATGATATGAGCATGGGCAGCATGATGATGAATGAGATCATGAGCATGGGCAGCTTGATGATGAATAAGGCCATGGAAGATGTAGCATGATGAGCAACATGATGATGAGAGCAGCTCAGTCATCAAGGTTCAACACATGTGACGGTACAACATGGTGTCACACTGTTATATGCATCAAATGGATGAGATGCAACACTATGATAGGTGAAGGAGTCACCTTAGAGAATCAGTTGAAGCAATATGTCTTCAAATGATCTCTGTAGATATCAAAAGTCAAAGTGTTGACTTCTATTGTAAATGTACTATCTCTCTCACTTTCTCTGTTGAACATTGAAGAACATAAAAGAATAATTGATCAAGGGTTTCCCCACATTGTGGGGTTTGTCCCTGGCTAGCGCCACATCTTGTGTCCTCTTGTCTTGGCTTGTCTTCTTCGATTTATATTTAAGTTCTATCTGCAGTTTACTTTAATGCTGATGTGATTGCTAATCTAGAAAAGATATTGGAAAATTAAAATAAATTGCTCTAGCATAGAACATACCTAAACTTAACTTGGAATCAGAGTTGAGGTGAAGACAATGCCCAAGCAAGAGTGAAAGAGCAATCACCAAAGACAGTGGGAAGAAGACAAAAGGATCAATGGGTTCCTCATAATTCACCCTTGGTGAGGTCAAAGCAGAGAATATTATTAGAATGGCACAGCGGAAGGTTTTGATGGCCTACCTAAAGATCACTCAATTGGGAAGTTCGGATCTAAGGGTGGAAGGAAAGACAGATGCCTTGGTTACAATAAGTTCGGCCATTATGCAAAGGAGTGTCCAAATGGCAGAGACACTTCTCTTGATGAAGATAAACAAATCATTCCAGGGTCAAGGGAATGACAGGTAATATAGTTCATCAAGGAGAAATGGTCGACTCTTCAAAGAAAGCAAGGAACCCCAGGCACTTCATCGGATAGATAATCATGGGATTATACTTGGAGCCGATACCACCTATCCCGAAAAGGGTGCAGGGAATGTTACCCTTCAATTGAATGAGGGTAACTCGATTCATTTACAAAATCTCTTTTATGTACCTGATCGCAAGAAGAACTTGGTTTTCATGTTAGCAATGGAAGTCAAAGGTTACAGGGTGGCACTCATTGATGGAAAGCTACGTGCTTGAAAATAGATTTTTCAAAGATGTTTTTTGAGTTCAGGGTTGTATCAAGTTGCAGGAAGTCCACTGGGAACCATGTCCATTGACACAGCACTGGAGGTTTGGGAGTCAGATGGTGACAGGGATGCCTGAATTCAAAAAGAGCATGAAGGTACATGACTAAAATGTACTGAAGGAAAATCTTATGAGGGGGACCATTCCCCTCATGCAGCAGGTCCACAGGTTTGGAACAACCCAAGGAGTTTGAGATTCTTGATCGGGAATCTCATGTATACAGGTGAAAGAAAGCCCTCTATGGCTTGAAGCAAAACACCTCGGGCGTAGTATGAGAGGATTAACAGCTGTCTAATGAAGCTGAGATTCACTAGGAGTGAAATCGATCCAAACCGTTTCTCGAAGGTTGTGGATGATAGACCTCTCATACCGGCACCTATGTCTGACAGATGCAGACCCTCTCATTTGTAGGAGACAGAGGAAGTTGGATTCCGAATGTGGAAAGATAAACTGCAAGCCTGTGACTACCTCGAGGATCTTAACTTTTAGAAGTTACATGGTAGTGATGTCGGACTAGATTTGGGAAATGCCTCCGAGTTTCATAACCTCATTCGCGTTGATGTTCTAGGTGAACCTCCGTCCGGACATATGTTTTGCAATTAGCATGGTGAGGCCATATTTGGTTGAGCTTCACTGGATTGGTGCCTAGAATCTTCTGAGATATTTTCAGGGCACAATCTCTCATGGATTGAGATACACTGCCTAGAATATTTCAAATGCTGAGTGCACTTCCCAATGTTGGTTCTCCTTGGGATCTGCTTCGATATCCTGGATGAGAAAGAAGCAGAAGTCGATGGCTTTGAGCACCGCCGAGGCAGAGTATATTGCTGCTAGCATGGCTACCTGAGAGGCAGTCTAGTTACGAAAGATCTTCAGTGAGCTGTTTGGATACCACTATGTAGCAGGATGATTAGTTCTCCTGTGAGGTTTGGATGATGTGTTCTCCATGACGACTATGTAGCGGGATGATTAGTTCTCCTATGAGGTTTGGATGATGTGTTCTCCATGATGATTATGTAGCAAGATGATTAGTTCTCCTGTGAGGTCTGGATGATGTGTTCTCCATGACGACTATGTAGCAGGATGATTAGTTCTCCTGTGAGGTCTGGATGATGTGTTCTCCATGACGACTATGTAGCAGGATTATTAGTTCTCCTGCGAGGTCTAGATGATGTGTTCTCCATGACAATTATGTAGCAGGATGATTAGCTCTCCTGTGAGGCCTGGATGATGTGTTCTCCATGGTGATTGTGTAGCAGGGTGATTAGTTCTCCTGTGAGGACAGGATTGATTAAGTTCTCCTGTCGAGGCATCTAACCCATGCAGTCTGGGATTCATGGGAAGTACCTCTCATCTGATCAATGAGCAGGGAAATGAGGATAGGAACCATAGTAGTACTGATGGACGAATCGATGTATCTACCATACTCCCTATGCTAGGATGACCTTCATTGATCTGAGATCAATGATACTGGTCTGGGACCAGTTGTAGGAGTTGTGCCTACTATGATGTTGACTTCGGGTTGGTTGAGACTGGTCTGGGACCAGTGGTACATACTCTGAGACTGATTTCGGGTTAGTGTTGGTCTGGGACCAGTGAGAGTGGTACATACTATGACGCTGACTTCGGGTCGGTTGAGACTGGTCTGGGACTAGTGGTACACACTTTGAGACTGATGATACTGGTCTGGGACTAGTGGTAGGAGTGGTACCCCCTATGACACTGACTTTGGGTCAGTTGAGACTGGTCTGGGACTAGTGGTACGCACTCTGAGACTGGCTTTGGGTCAGTGGAGAATGGTATGAGACATTTTCGGTAAATTCTTCTTCTTCATGGTTCAACAGAGCCAAGCTGAGCAGAGCAGAGTCAGCAGAGCTGAGTAGAGCATAGCAGAGCTGATAAGAGCATAGCAGAGCTAAGTAGAGCAGAGTAGAGCAGAGTAGAGCCAACAGAGCAGAGTAGAGCCAGCAGAGCTAAGCAGAGCTAGCGGAGCTGAGCAGAGCTGAGAAGAGCTGAGAAGAGCTTAGCAAAGTAGTGCAGAGCACTGATGGCAGAGACAGTATAGTGGTACATATGGATCAGTGGATGGAGTTCTCCCTAGTTGAGAGGGAGTGTGAAAATTGGAAACTAGGGCCAAACTCCATGTGGGTCAGCTTATTTATGGCAGCTGATATTTTTATTGGATCCCTCTCATCGAGAGGTGTAGGATTGATCTAAAGATCATCTGATTCCGATAAGTATTTATGGAAATATGAATTTATTTTGATTATGAAATTATTATCAAGCCGACCAGTAATTTGAGTAGGCTCAGAAGCCCAATAGTCATGCCTATTCATCATCTACGTTTTAGTATAAATTGATAAGGACTTAAAGTCATTTGTACAACTATTCTTGGTGTGATCTCCTCCTCTCCATGTCTTGGGTTTTTGGTGCAGGAGAGAAACATCAAGGGTTATACGTTGGCCTACAAGTGAAGCCCTAAATTACAGTCATGAGAGACATTAAGATGCAGATGAAGGGAGAGGATTCCAGCCGCAGTTAAGGGAGATCTTACCTACCCTAAACGCAGTGATGAAGCCCTTATACGCAGCCCTAAACTACAACCACGATAAGCCCTCAACGCTGTAAGGTAAAGACTAATTAATGGCCTGAACCCGCTGGCTACTGTTAATACGCAGCCCTAAGAGACCTATTATCACATTGCTGTAGGTGACAGCGTAGCCTATTCAAGGACCGTTTGGGCATGATAGGACTGTGTGCAAGGAAGTTGATGACATCATGTTTGTGTAGAGGATACTGGAACTATATCCTCGCTGCTTTGCTATGATGCAAGCTATAGCAAGCAGCTAAGGCTGAAATGTATATGAACTAAATAATGAGCAACAGAAGGATAGCAAGGGAAACATGATGTATGAGATCATGGGCAGCATGATGTATGAGAACATGGGCAGCATGATGAGATCATGAGCAGCATGATGTATGAGATTATGGGCAGCATGATGTATGAGATCATGAGTAGCATAATGATATCATGAGCAGCGTGATGTATGGGCAGCATTATGAGCAACATGATGGTATGAGCATGGGCAGCGTAATGATGCATGATGATATGAGCATGGGCAGCATGATGATGAATGAGATCATGAGCATGGGCAGCTTGATGATGAATAAGACCATGGAAGATGCAGCATGATGAGCAGCATGAAGATGAGAGCGGCTCAATCATCAAGGTTCAACACATGTGACAGTACAGCATGGTGTCACATGGTTATGTGCAGCAAATGGATGAGATGCAGCACTATGATAGGTGAAGGAGTCACCTTAGAGAATCAGTTGAAGCAATATGTTTTCAACTGATATCTGCAGATATCAAAAATCAAAGTGTTGACTTCTATTGTAAATGTACTTTCTCTGCTAAACTTTGAAGAACATAAAAGAAGAATTGATCAAGGGTTTCCCCACATTGTGGGGTTTGTCCCTGGCTAGCACCACATCTTGTGTCCTCTTGTCTTGGCTTGTCTTCTGCGATTTATATTTAAGTTCTATCTGTGGTTTACTTTAATGCTGATGTGATTGCTAATCTGGAAAAGGTATTGGAAAATTAAAATAAATTGCTCTAGCATAGAACATACCTAAACTTAACAATTTTGCATCTCTTTTCATCATAATCACATTTTCCTTAGCAGCAGTTGTCCATCATGTACTTGGTCCTAAATTTCTTAGCAATATAGTTGACTCCACAAGGCACTGGTATCAATTGTATAAATTGAATCATTTAAGTCTTGTTAGATCTAAACAAGTATTTGGTTGCTCAACTGTGTCTCTCAAACTGGTTGGTTTCCAACTAGTTCTCCTTCATGCCATTTTCGTAGGGTCCATCCCCATTAGTCTGTTGTAGGGAGACAATTTAAACGGAGAGATTACGGATTAGGGTGACAACCCCGTTTTGAGTCGTTGTCACGACGCTTGGAAATTCTATGCGACAACATTTTTTGGCGTCTTTGCCAGGGATAGAGTTTTTCTATCCTTGGTCCTCACAACATTTTTCCAATCGTGGAGGTGCTTAACTCAAAACCCTTCGTATATCACCACTAAAATCTTATGATAAGCTCTGAGCTAATTTAAAAATTTAATTTTTTTGTGTGAAATTGATAGATCTAGCTGTTGAGAGCCTTAGATTATCAGATTTGGGAGCGGAGTTGGACTCATACTCCTCAGATTTGATAGATCTACCATTCTTGTGCATACATATGTAATTTTTTTGGTTTTCTAACGTGGGATTTTTTGGGTTTTAGTTTTTATCATTGAATATATTGTTTGGGTGTTTGCTTGTTGATGTGCAACTATAGATTTGAGGAAGAAATTTGTGTAAAGTCCAGAGTTAGGCCTTGGATGGTAAGATTTGGATATCTGGGGGTTTATCAACATAATTTTGTAGGGATATTATCCAAAAAAAATTGTAGTCCAAGAGTTTGAAAATTTTAAATCTGGAAATATTTATAAGGGTTTCAAGGAAATCTGAAGCAAAATAATTCAACATTTTAATTAGAATTTATGGGAATTTTCTTTGGTTTTTGGCTACCATTTTTCTCCTGTCTGCTGTCATATTGAGAATCTTTCTTCTGTTGCTGCATTTTTCTCTTCTCTCTAAAATTTCAAGATTTTTTACTATCTGCAATTTTGTTTTCATTCTCTTCATCCCTGCATCCTCATCTCCTTGCTGCTTGAATTCTTCTTTCCTACTGCCATACCTGTTGTAGCCACCCTTTTTGCAATTCCTTCAACCTGCAAAAAAACTCTTCTGCCTTCCCTTCCAGCGTCTATCCCTTTGCCTTTCTCTACTCTCAAGCTACTTGCTCCCTCGTTGACATCTCCCTTAGCCCATCTCCTCTCCTTCTCCGCGGATCCCAGATTCCGGCTTCCCTTTTCTTGTTGTTTCCTAAGTCCATCTCTCCCTACGTTGTCCTTTCTTTGCCTTCTTCTCATCCCACAACTCCATCTCCTTTGCTGGAGTCTCCTCATCCTCGCTCTCCAAACGTTTTCTATGTCGTCGTCAAACTCTGCCCGCACACAAGCATTTGATACACCAAACATTTTGAATTTTTCATTTTTTATTTCAGTTGTAATATGCGTAGGGTTTGGTTAAGTTTCATTTTGATTTTGTTTTAGTTTGAATTTTTTTTTTTTTTTTTTGCACACAAGAATTCGATACACCAAACATTTTGAATTTTTCATTTTTTATTTCAGTTGTAATATGCGTAGGGTTTGGTTAAGTTTCATTTTGATTTTGTTTTACTTTGGTTAACTTCTAGATTCAAATTTTTTTATTATTTTAATTTTGATTTTTTTGTTTTGATATTTCTCCTTTTCCTTTTATTTGTTTTTTATGACTTCTGTTTTTTTTATGTTTTGATTTTATGTTTTTGTTTTTCATTATTTTTGATTTTGTTTTAAAAAATTAAAAAATCTAAAAAATTTTAAAAACATTTAAAAATCTAAAAAGTTTAAATTTTTTTGTTGTTGTTGTTGTCCTAAAAAACCATTCTCTGAAAATTAGGAGTTTTAATATCATTGTGGAAGTAACTGTCATAAGAATCTAGAAGGGTGATCTTCTTAATTGCAATAAACATTTCCCTGCTGTCATAAAGTCTTTTTTGCTGCTTTTTTTTATCACTGAAACACATTGGCTACCATAGATCAAATTCTAAAATTTCAAGTGGTTTGAGTTCATAACTAAGTTACCGGAAATGGCTCCCTACAAGGCAAAAACACCGTTTTCCGTTTCTGATACGTTTCAACTCCAGAAACGGCAAAAAAACGGCGGAAATACGTTTTTGGGGATGCAAAAACGTTTCGGGTTTTTCAAATCCGTTTTCCAGGCGTATTTATTGGAAAACCCTCCCGTTCAGCGAAAAATCGATACGTATCAGAGTTTTTTGATACGTATTTAGGAAATCTGAAAACGTTTTAAGAAATTTGAAAACGTTTTTAAAAAAAAAATACGTTTAGCCCCTGAGCCGCCGGGAACGGATTTTATGAGTTGTTTTACCTTTTAGGTTTACTTTTCATTGTTCAACTTTACGCCGACGGGTTATGTATATTCATTTTACCAAAGTTTAAACCCTAAACCGTAAACGACTGCCGCTGAGTTCGCTGCCGCCCGAGTGCTGCCGCCACTGAGTTCGCTATTCTGGAGTGTTGCCGCCGCTGAGTTATTTGCTGCTGTTACAGTCACAAACTACAGTCAACAGTGTTACAGTTTACTTCCGGTGAGCCTGTGCAGTGTGAGGTTAGTTAAACTGTTATAACTTAGAGTTCTGGAATTATGTGACATTCATACCCTTCTTACTGTGATAGTTCTGGACTGTGGTAACACCGAATTATTAGAGCAGTGAAATAGCACCAGACTGTAGTTGACATAGCACCGAACGACGAACTGTAGTCTCTATATTTTATTCGAGCTCCTGCACTAACACCGAAATAACTTCTCTTGTCCGAACTGTTATCTCTGTGATTGCCCAACTTTCTAGATGATGAAATGTGCTTAAGCAAAGCCTGTTTCTATGTGTTGGTCGGGCAGTTTTGGATCCCAAATATTGCTGAATAAACTTTTGTAATCTTCAAGGTAGTACAAGGTAGAGGAACATTTTTGGTAATTCTTCATTCGTTTTTCTGTCTGAGTTAAAGCCTAAAATGATTTGACAATCAGATAAACATAGCCATTCTCAGAACCTTCCAGTAAGAGACGAATTTCAGATTTTCTTTCTTCATTAATGTGTGTTAGCATATATCCATCTTCTGCTTTAATCTGCTTCGATAAGAAGCAATCCTACTCTTCAAACCCTTGTGGAGTGTATCTTCCTTGTTGAATGCCCTAGATGATGAAATGTGCTTAGGCAAGGTGAAACAAAGTGTATGGCTTCCAAATCTCTTCCTACAACCTATAATTGTCAATGAACTCCAAAAATCTTATGGTATGCTGCCGATAGAAGAAATCCCACAAAAATACAACATGTTCCCTTGATATTCAGGTGGGGCAACATAGGGCACATGGATTCATGGTCTCTCCTTCCATATTTTCTATAGAAGAGAATTGCACAATGCAAACTCTCTTGGTGCAAGAACCAGTTCTTTTTATGGGTTCAGGTGCTCTTCTCATTGTCTCAACCATTCTATTCCATCCTCACCAACACTAGACAGCACGTTTTTTGTTGAACAGTTGGGCTGAACAGGGTGGCCCATATAACATTTTGTATTCATGATGGATCTTCCCCCATTATACTAATAAAAATGGACAGACTGTCCTATTTTGCTAGCTCTTGAAATCATGGAGGTTGTTTCTGTGTATAAATCATATGATCATTGTCCATACTCCTACCTTTAATGCCTTTGCTTTGAATTTGTCACTTAAAAATTTAAATATAGTGAGAGTATTGGCTATAGAGTCTAGACATTTGTTGAGGCAGAATGGACAGTGGATACACTTGATTCAAGTGTCATGAACTGTTAAAGCATATTGATGTCATTGAAAGGCTGAAAGTTTGGTGAAGCCAATTTCTCCCCCTTATTCAATATGACATGCTACTGATGCCAATGACTGCTAAAGCCTGGAGGCTGAAACTGATTGTTCCAACTTCCAACCACTTATCACAATTGAAATGAGACAAAGCATGTAAGCATGCAAAGTTTCCATTTTCATCATCTTTCTAGTTCAAATTAATCCCCCTAAAAACATGCTAGATCTGTTGAGCTTGAAACCTTCACCTATTTTCTCTGCCTGTGAAGTTGAAGTTGCCATGAACGATCATCCTTTGAGAATTTGAAATTGCAAAACTGCGTTGAACAGAATTAGAAATTGCAAACTGTTTATTGCATATATATTATTTATTAAATGATGAGATAATTTTATTATTTTATTAACATCCAGAAATGACCAAGTAATTTTTTTTAAATACATATCTGAACTTTGAAGACTGATATTTGTCAATTTTCTTTTTTCAGTTTCATTTACATCATCATCATTCATGGCAACTTCAAGTTCAGCCATTAATGAGGCAGAGGAAGTTGCACGGGAAACTGAATCAACCCAGAAAATTGATCCAAAGTCACCACTTTGGAAATATGTAACTACTGTTGGGAAGATCCAAGGAGGTGGATCATTGGCATGGGTTTGCAGTGAATGCCAAAAGGAGTTTAAGGGGTCATACACACGGGTTAAAGCACATTTGCTTGGGCTAAAAAACAATGGGATTCGCATATGTACTGGCCCACCTAAAGAGAATGGGAAAGATGGAAATGGTTTAAGCAAGGTAAAAATTGCAAAATATCAGAGAGAACAAGAGGAGGTAGATGCTAAAGCAAATGAAGCAAATCCTGCCTCCCATTTAAAACACCCAACAAGGTTGGGATCTTCATCAAAGCCTCCACTTTATTCTTATGGAGTTGTTGGGTCAAAGCGGTCAAATTTGGGACCGCTTGAGAAGAGTTTTAATAATGATGCTCGAGAGATAGCAGATGCAGCTGTAGCTCAATGCATTTATGCAAATGGCCTTCCCTTTAACCTTGTGCGATCTCCTTACTGGGCAAAGATGGTAAAATGTTTGAATGAAGCCCCAAGAGGGTACAAGAGCCCTGGATATGAGAAGATACGCACCACATTGTTGAGTGCTCAAAAGTTAGATTTGGAGGCTAAATTAGCCCCCATTCGTGATTCATGGCTCATTTCAGGGGTGTCCATCATTTCTGATGGATGGAAAGATCAAAGAAATAGGCCTTTGATCAATGTGATTGCTCAGAGCCCACATGGGGCAATGTTTTTGAAGGCAGTGGATTGTGAGGGGTAGATGAAAGATTCTCAATTCATTGCTGACATCTTGATTGAAGCAATTGAATTGGTGGGGCCTGAAAATGTTGTCCAGGTAATAACTGACAATGCAACGGTGTATAGAGCAGCAGGCCTAATTGTTGAAGGCAAATATCAACACATTTTTTGGACCCCTTGTGCTGTGCATTCATTGAACCTCATGTTGAGCAAGTTGGGGAAGCAAATTGAGTGGATTCGAAAAATATTTGAAGAGGCAAAAGAAATTCAAGCCTTTATCACAAACCACCACATGTCCCAAAGCATCTACAGGGAATTTGCTAAGTTGGAGCTCCTTAAGGTACCAATACTTTAAAGTTTAAAGTTTATTAAATAATTC